>JZKD02S0208643.1:137853-170739 GCA_000966675.3 Picea glauca
ACTTCCACCGAAAACCAATACCGTATTTGGTCTTCACTGGCTTGGAGAACCAAGAGCGGCTTGCTGGCCCGAAATGAATTACTCGCCAGGATGGTAGGTGAAGAGGCTCCTCATGGGTTAATGAGGGATGGGGGTGAACCGCCCATCCGTGGAGGCCTCAGACCTAACCACCGTGGGGAAATTCGTGCCACACGCAACCTCGCCGAAAAGAAAAAGTAGGTAAAAGGTGTGGAAGGGGGGTGCGCGAGGGAGAGGAGAGGAAAAAGATCGGAAGAACTCTGGAACAAAACACAGAGTGAGTGATAGCAGAGAAGAAGGAGAGTAACCTTCGTTCTCGATCGCTGAAGAACAAAGACAGAGAGTCTCAAGCATCGTGGTCTTATCTCCGGGGTGGCTAGTGGTAAATCCATTTGGAATCGCTGAGCCTACGGTTGGGTGGAAACGAGCACCCCTCTCAACAGTTGCATCAAACCCGATGTTTTTCTGATAAGTGTTTTATATCTTGTATCTTGAAATTTATATGCTGACATGTATGCTCATAGTCTGTGCAATTATGAATGGTTTCAGTATAGGACTGCCTGTAGGGTGTTTTGATCAGAAAATGATGGCTGCATACTTTTATTGGAAAGACCATGTATGGCTTATGTTTCTCTCTCTCTCTCTCTCTCTCTCTCTCTATATATATATATATATATATATATATATATATATATATATATATATATATATATAGATACATGTGTTTGAACGAATTCAGTATTCAAGTCTGTTCTCGGGAAATCTATTCCCTTATTTCATCTCAAGAAATGCCCTGAATAGATATTTCCATAGGGACACCCTCTTTAAAAGTTTACCCAAGGATCTGCCAGAGGATTTTATGACATAAGTCTGAAAAACCCGTCACGAGAGAGAGTGGTATTCTTAGACTTCGATATTTCGGAGTTTCGACACCCAGGGTAGCTAAGTGCGAGTCCTCTTGTACTCGCGAGTCCCGAAACCCCAACCCGCGAAATGATAGCGTGGGGATGAATTAAGGACCTTTCGGTGGTTCGGTTCCCAGGATACCCTTCCTCTTGCTAAATGCACGAATGAGATTCTTTCGGAGGATCTAAGGCCTGTTATGATCCTTAAATTGAATGAAGGAGTGCAGGCGTTAATGCCTCAACCCCTTTTTACCTTCATAAGTAGCGAAGAAATTGAGACTGTCGATTTCAAGACCCATGGGGACACCTGGACCGTCCAACTGTAGAATACACGTGGCGACCGGTAAGCGTTTCAGCTTTTCGGCACCCGGGAGATCAGAGGGTAAGAACCCTTGTCCTCACGACTCCCGAAATCCCGATATGCGAAATCCCGAAATAATAGCGTATGGCTAAATCCCGATATTTCGGTATTTCGACATTCGGAATATCCTAAGGGTGAGCTCCCTTATATCTGCAAGTCTCGAAACCCCGATTCACGAAAACCCGAAATGACTGCGTGTGGAGGGGTTCGGACATTTCGGTGTTTCGGCACCTGGGGTACCTAGGTGCGAGTTTCCTTGTACTCGCCAGTCCCGAAACCCCGATTCACAAAAACTCGAACTGACCGCGTGTGGAGGGGTTAGGACCTTTCGGTGTTTCGGCACCTGGGGTACCTAAGTGCGAGTTCTCTTGTACTCGCGAGTCTCGAAACCCCGACTTGAGAAATCCCGAAATGAACTAGCATGGATGAGTTGTGATGTTTCGGCGTTTCGGTACTCGGGACACCTAAGGGTAAATTCCCTTGTATTCGCCAGTCCCGAAATCCTGACTAGCGAAATCCCGAAATGGTCTAACATGGATTTGAATCCCGATATTTCGGTGTTTCGGCATCCGAAATATCCAAGGGCGAAGTCCCTTGTACTCACAAGTCCCGAAATCTCGACTTGTGATATCCCGAAAGATGGAGTGTGGAAAAGTTATCATATTTCGGTATTTCGGCACCCGGGGCACCTAAGTGCGGGCCCCATGTGTTCGCCAGTCTCGAAACCCTCGACTCGCGAAATCCCGATGGATGGATTCCCGAAATAGTGAAGCATGTTAGAGTTTGGTTTTTCGAAGTTTCGGCTCCTAGGAAACCCAGGTGCGAGACCTGCTGTCGTCGCACTTCCCGAAATCCCGATGGAGTGAAACCTCGAAAGGTGGAAGGACATGTTTTAATCCGAGGCATTTCTAGTTATGACAAAATATTGGTTCCCTTCGGATTTCGGCACTTCGAGAGACAAGAGAGAAAAGGAAATACATGTATCACGATTTCCCGAATCACGAAATCCGATGAGCACCTCTCCGATAAGACCTGTGGTCATAGTCGCCGATCATATGAGTACGGATAAGGGATGACAGGGTCTGTATCAGGCCCCATAGGTAATCGGGGAATTCTATTCATCAAAGAAAAGATGAAAAAGGCCGAAATTTTTTGATTTCCGTAGTGGGTGTGTCACAAGCACACAGTAAGGTAATTGGTCAACCCCCTGATTTTACGATCCTTGAAAAAAGAAAATAGTCTAGGAAAGATAAAGCTAGTGAAATAATATTCATATATGAACCTAATCCTCTGGCACAAATTTCCAATATATTAAGGGGATCAGGCGATCTTAATAATTCATTAATTGATTTCCAATTAGAATTCAGCTCAGGTAAGCCACCATATCCACCACATAGTCCACCTCACACTCCTGTTGGATCTCAACCACCTTCCTCACAAGGGAGTCCTAGACAATCCCCTAAAGGAAGTCAAAGGCAACCCCAAAGGAGAAGGATGGATGGAGTACCAACGATACCATGTATTTCCCCAAGAGCTGTTGCAGTTCCAGGTCCTTCTCATGATCTTCCTAAACATCTAGATAAATTATTACTCAAATTCAATCCTGATAATCGAGAATCTCCTGAAGATCATGTTAGCAAATTCATGTTGGTAGTTAATTTATTGGGTGTACAACATGAACATGTTGTGTGTTGATTACTTCCTTATGCATTTGAGGGAAAAGCATCTATGTGGTATTTTTCATTACCACAAGGAACTATTACAAATTAGAATGATTTTGAAATTACTTTCATGAAGAACTTTGGTGAGGATAAAACCCTAGCAATGACGGTCTTATAATTTTCAAGAATCAAAATGACTCCTAAAGAAAAAATTAAAGATTTCAATCATAGATTTTGGACATCAATAAATAAAATCCCTAAAGATTCTAGGCCTGCCGATAATGTAATTATTGAATTCTACACCATAGCTTTGCCTTCCATTTCTATTTTTGTTAAAAGAGCTAGAAAAAACACATTATCAAAGACATTTCAAGAAACATTAAATGTAGAAAAGGAAATGATGAGTATTGTAGGCAAAGCACCAACCGAAGAGAAAATAATTTTTCAACCTTCTAGGAAACAAAATGTAATCAAAACCATAGATGAAAAGAAAGATAAAGAAGCCGTTGATATGGATAGTCTTCATAGACTTGTTAGAAAACTCTCCAATGATATCATAGATCTAAAGAAAAATTCAAGCGAAAGCTCATCATATAGGAGACCTTGGAAAACTCCTTTTAGAAGAAATTCCCCACCTCTTAATAACCAAAACACTTCCCCTAAAGAAATACATCTTGAGGAATTTTCTCAAGATCATTACTATCAAGCTCTTGAAGTGAATCATTCTAAAATAAATTTCCCAACCTTTATTAACACATTCAAAGTTTTCATTGCAATGGAAGAAGACGAGGAAGGACAAACAAATCAAGAAGAGCAAAGGTATGATCAAAACATTGAATCATCAATTAATGTTATCTGTGATGTTACTCATGGAGTAATAGATGATGATGAGGAAGAAACAACTGAAGAAATCTATGTTTCTCAAACTAGAAGTAAAGTTCTCCCTTCCGCCTTTGAAACACCAACTAGTGCATCTCCTCCCAAAAAATGAGCTTCTACAAACAAGTTGAATTATTCCCAAAACAAACCAATTGTTTACCCTGATATCCTTGATTATGATCTTGTTGAAGATACGAAAAATACTAGAGCCAATATTTCTCTTTATGAATTAACTCCTCCGGTGTACACCATAACAATTATCTCATACTCCTTTGGCGTACACCAGAGGAGTTCCCTCCAATAGCTCCGATAACCGTTAGAAAACTTCTTGCAATTTTTTCTGAGGAGTCTTTTACCATCGCATGACTTTATGCCAACTCCTCCAGTTTGACTGAAGGAGTTCATATAAAGTCCTCCGATGAAACCGGAGGAGTTATTGTGTTATCCTCCAATGAACACCATTACTCTTTGTACCAAATCCTCTGGTATACACTGGGCACTTTCCCACGAAGTCCTCTGGTGTATACCAGAGGACTTCTCACCAACTTTCTTCATTCTTTCCAACATCATATCACATTTATTGCACCCACACGCCTATAAAAGGATTCTCTCCCCCTTCATTTATTCACCTTTGTTCGCTAAAATACCAAAAAGAGAGGTTCGAAGTGATTTCCCCATCGAGTTACCAAAGAGATGAAGGCACCACACCATCCACTTACCCTATCCATGTGCCGACAAAATACCAGGTAATCCCTAATATGACTGTACCCTTTTTATTTCACTGGTTTATATTTCTAGGGATAGGTTTTTCTATAACAAGGGTTTCCATCTTGTGTTAATCATGCCTTCCTATCCCATTTGACAAGCCCTTACCCTCTTCTCAACCATCGTCATTCCCCACAGTCCAAACATATGCCACCGCCGCGGGTTCTATCCCAAATGGATTTTTTTCCTTGGAGGTACCTAGATTTCTATTGTGATGATGCCAAACAATCCTCGACCATTTTCCTACCAACAAAACTCTTAGCTACTACCACTTCGGGCTTTAAATTTTCATTTACCTCTCACCTTGCAAACAAACTAGTCTCATGCATTTGACCTTTCGATACCGTGCTTCTTAGACACAAGGTTATACTCTTAACACTTAGGCCTGTAAATCAAGCCTGGAAATCAAGCCAAAGAGCACAGTCCAAAACTTATCCAAATTTTGGAAAAGTGCCATCTAACTGAAAGGGTTGTTACCAAATATCTCGTTTTCACTGGTGATTTTCACCCCAAAGTCTCTGGTTCACTTGGGGATTTTAGCATGAACTCCTCCAGTCTTCACTGGAGGAGTAGAGATAAACATCTCCAATATTCACTCATTTTCACCGAATTACTTTGTGCCATCTTCCCCAATTCCCGATCTACTCACCGACACACTTAGTACCAGAAGATCTGTAAGCACTTCCAGGCTTCGTTATACGAGTTCATCTTTTGTTGTCCAGCCCCATGTATGACTGACAAAGCAATAGTTGTCATCAAGAGGATTGGGAATTAGTACTTTCTGGAACACGACACTTATATCAAGGTGTATGGTGCTATTAAATCCACCCATCTTCTTCCTTGGTTTGTACGAAACAAACTAGTACTCCAAGAAGTATCCTATCAAACAATGATCGATGGAGTAGGGGGATTGATTTACAGAGATAAGAAAGTTATATGACCACCGCTCTTGCTATACATCGAAGCCTACTTCTTTGCAAATAAAAAATAGGCCCAGGAATAAGTGGATGTACTACTACTGTACCACTTCAGAGAAGAGAGGTTCAATAGGCATGACCTGAAGAGGGTTGTCAAAGAGAATTTCGATAGGCTAGGTGTGCCTTGGGAGTACACATCAGAGGTTTGGGAAGAAGAGGAAATACACTTTAACGCAAGGACTTATGACAAAGTCGTCTTCAAGAGATGAGGCAAGCCCATAGGGAGGATTGTAGATGAAGAAAGAGCAAGAGAAGAGGCCATAAATAAGGAAGAAGAAGAGTCAGTGGAAAAAGTATCTGCTGCAACCACATCTATGCAATCGGGATCTGCTAAGGAAGAAGAAACAATAATAGATAAGAAGAGGAGAAAAAAGGAAAAGGTCCATAATAAAAATAATGGAATTGTTGGAAATAAAAGAAAGATTGCAGAAGAGGCTAAAGCCAAAGACAAAGCCACTGCAGAATAAAGAGAAAAGGAAGTTGCACAAAAGGAAGCCGAACAAAAAGCAACAACGGAGAAGGTGACAACATATGTAGCAATGACGATAGAGGCAACATAAAAGGAAACTAAGGAAGCAACCGACAAATCAACTCAAGAAGAATGAAAAAATAAGGACGTTGAAACAAGGAATGACAATGCTCAAGTGATGGACACCGATATCCCAAAGATATCAACAACAGGTGCCAACATACATACACCATTCAACGAGTTAGGTTTGGGACCTTGTACTCCATTCAGACCCAGTGAAGTACCCAATCTAAAGAAATTCACATACGACAAAGTATCAGGAAGAATTGTACAAGAACATGTGAATAAAGTGCTAGTGACTGGGGGAAATCCAATCTCAGTTCTCACACAAACTCCCATAATAGGAAATGTCAGTGAAGATCCAGTCACCATAGCTTCTGCTAGCTCTGCTTTCATGAACGTCACAAAATATAATGTGTGCATATTACACCAAAAAAACCTGGAAAAATAATCAAGGATAGGGGAATTAAAAGAGAAGCTCCAATAGGTAAAGATTGATGAAGGAAGTCTGCAAAGATTCAAGGCCAACGAGAAAAATGTTAGGACAAAGATATAAGAGGCTATAATCTACATGTATGCCCACCTACACATTTTCCAACAATTGACCACCACCATCATAGATCAACATAGTAGGGTGAAGACGAAGCTCACAAAGTTCAACACCATCTGAAAAAGCATGAACGATATTGACAAATGAATTGCAGAAAACCCAGATGCACCGATCAAGCTCTATTTCCCCTCAGGCATGGAAAGGAAGACATATCTCTATTCATTGGAGCACTACCAACAACCTGGACTAAGGGAAGAAAAAGAAACCACCAATTCAATGTCTATATGTTCAAAACTACACAAAGCGACACACAAATTGATCAAAATATGCCGACTTCCTTAATTGGAAGAGTTGGGAGAAAATATCACAATGGAAGAACTGGTCGATAAAATACAGGACAACACAAGTCGTAAATGATAAAATACCAAGTCTACCACCAAAGTAACAATGGAATTAATTGAAAAACATCTCATCCAACTTACCAAAGTCCATACTATGATCCAAGCATTCATGGATACTTGTCAAAAGATATGCAGACCCTCGACGACCATATAGCCATGAACACTACTACCCTTGAGAAATTAACATTTCATCGGATCTCAACACTATATGATAAACTAGAAATTTGGACAACACACATTAGGGAGAAGAATCCATAAATGAGATAAAATAACAATTCGAAATTGCTATTAATTATAGTCTATTTTGTTTTTAACTTTGTCCTCACCATGTACACATGTCATTAGTTATGTAGAGGGAAGCAGAACAATTTTGTAACTTCTCCTCTAGGAATACAAGAAGTCACCTTCAACAATTAGGAATAATTGTATAAATAATGGAAGAGACCTATTGTGAAGTGGCTCTTCAATATTTGTATACACTCTAGAACTCTTTTTGGAGAAAATACTTGGTTAATGAATATTGAGAAACCCCCAAGGCCAATTTTATGAAAGAGAGAAGAACTTGCATGTGTTGTTGTTTTGATGTGAACTATTTTAGGAGAAATGTATGTTGTTCACATAGGTTGTAAGGACATGTTTTCTTATACACTAATCTAATGAAATCTATATCACTTTTGCAGTTTTTTTACTCCTCCTTATTGTAGAATTGTGGTGAAACCTGCACAAAGAATCTAGCTAACAACAATTCATACAAAGCTTGCAAATCGAGAGAAGGAGAGAAGAGACGAGAGAAAATAATCAATATAATTGTGTTCACTAATGAGTAAAATGGTAAAATACACATGATATACTCTACAAGGCTAAATGAAGTCACCATAATAGTGATCTAGAGAGATCTAGACACCCACTGACAGAAACTGAAGTAATTTGCCACCTAGTCATAGTTAATGGATCCATGCAATCATCAATTAACTAAGTCACACATGTGGAAGTGAGAGAAACACATGCAACTGCTGGTGATAAAATTGAGGTTTCCATGCATGAGTGACTTCCACTAGTCTAACTGAGTGTAACTAACTTTGAATTGAAGAGGAACACCCTATTTTGTAGGGGAATATTCTCTAGAGAGAATATTCTCATCTAAGGAAGCATTCTCAACATTGGACTATCAACCTTACAAAAATAATTACCTAGGTGAGTGTGTATATCTCCAACACCCCCTTGACCACTACTAGGGTGTACATGATGAATGGGTCCTGACAACCAAGCCCATGTTAGGTACCCATTGCATAATGCATCTAAGAATGAAACATTGATTTTTTTTTAGGAAAGACGAAAAACCTCATGGGAAACCCCCCCCTCAAAATACAACGCATCAAAAATGAAGAAGGAAAGACAATTGTTAAGCAGTTGTGTCCATCACTCCAAGAAAATCGCGTAGGAAGTGGAATTTCTATTGAGAAAATGTCTTGGTGAAGATGTCTACAGTCTGTTCAATTAATGGACAATACTACAAATTGATGATCCCGCCATGTACCAACTCTCTGATGCAGTGCATATAGATCTCGATGTGTTTGGTCGGCTGTCGCTGCACTGGTTCTCTGCAAAAATTGAGAGGAATTTGATTTTCAAACCAAATGATGGTCGGACGATGAAACTGGATTCCAAGCTCGGTGAGGAAGTTCTAAAGCCAAAGTGCCTGAATAGTGACTTTGAATGCTCCTCTGTACTCGACCTCTGTTGAAAATAGAGAAATAGCTTGCTGCTTTTTGCTCGACCAACAATTGGGCCCATAACCCAAACTAAGCATGTACCCAGATGTGGAGTTGCTATTTGTGCTATCGCCATCCCAATCAAGATCAGTGAAGCCCATGAGATCCAATGCACAACTTGTTTCATAATGGATCCCATAAATTGTGGTGTCCCGAACATATCTAAGGATGCGCTTTGTGACCTTCCAGTGTAGCTCATGCGACTCCTGCATGTACCTGGAAACTACCCCTATTGCATATGAGAGATATGGCTGGGTGTGGGTGAGATAGAGAAGGCTCCCCACAAGATTTCAATACAAGGTGCTATCCACCACTGCTGTATCCCTGCCATCCTCAAGATGTACCCCAGATAGAAAGGGTGTGGCTACTGACTTGCAGTCAGTCATGTGGAATCTAACCAAGAGATCCCTGACATAGTTAGTATGAGATAGATTGATTCCTAAAGCATCTTGAATGATCTTGATACCAAGGAAACAGTGCATTGGATCCATGTCCATCATAGAGAATCTGTTGTGTAAAATGTATTTGACCACACCAATTGTTGAGGCCAAACTTCTTGTGATTAGGAGGTCATCAACATAAAGAACTAAGATTAGAAAGGAGTCTAAGGTTCTCGACATGTAGACGTTTGGATTTGATTTTCATACAACAAAGTGCTGAGAGAAAAAGTAGGCATCCATCTTCATTGATGCAGGAGCATCGCTCAACCTTAGCATGCGCCAGCTGATTAACACGAGTGGTGCACATTCAAGGAAGGGAGAGGTGCCGCCCTCTCATTTTTCCTTTGAGAATCTAAGCCCGATCAAGGCATTTAATGTTGACAATATGGAAGAGCCACGTTGTGCCTTCGCACAAGCTGGAGATAAGGTTGCCATTAAGTGGTTGACAGTAGGAGGGATCTGCATCTGATTGGGACCAGATTTCCATAATTGTAATTTTTCTCGGTAGTCAGGCATTTTTGAATGGTGATTAGACACCACTAGATTAGTTTGCAGGGAATCTCATTGAGCCCCTCTTGTATAAAACTCTTATATTGTTGCCAGTAGAATATGCATAGGAGATAAGGAGAGAAACACAAAGAGTCGAGACTCAGTCCCAGTCCGGACTCAACCATTTATAATTTATCATTCTACCATTAATAGAAAAGGAACAATTTTTTTCTATTTATCAATTTTTGTGTAATGGATGTTTTTCCGTGAATGTCATTCGTATGAATTTGAGCTATAGATGTATGTTAGAAATCATCTGCAGGGATAGAGATATGATTTTTTGTTTGCGAGTGTGTTGGATTAAGTCTGGTTCTCTAGGCTAAGTGCAAGGAGTGCGCGACAGAGGGTGGAAACTCTGTGAGCTGACGCAATGAGTGCGTGTCTGAACTCAATGGAGTCAAAAGAGAAGTTTCCAAGAGGGCATACCAGGATAATTCATAGACCCAGGAGGAAATTTCAAGGTGGTTAAGTACCTTGGAAAGTAATACTGTGTAGGAGGAAACATAGTGTAGAGTTACTGAACACTCTATAACACTCTACCAGGAGGGCATAGAGAAAGTGTGAGAGCATACTCAAGCAACACATTCTGAAGTGTTGGAATTCTTAAGAGAACCCCAAGGTTGCTGAACACTCCGAGGGAGGAAGGATTTGCAAGAGTGCATCGACAAAGGAAAGGAGATGCCTTAAGACCTTAAAAAAGGCTAAGGGAGAAGCCGTTGAAAAGCTAAGTCGAGCGAAAGGAGTGCGCCAAGGATATTGTAAGTTCATCTTACAAAGCTTAGGAGGAAGGGCGTTAAGCTGCCAAGAGGGAAAGAGAAAGTACACTGAAGGATACAGAGGAATTGAGAACCTTGCAAGTTTTCAAGCCAAGCAAAGTCGCAGAAGAGTTTGCGCAGAACTCTGCAAGGAGTGCAGAAGAAGTTTGAGAACAACTTAAGTCTTGAGGAGGAAATTGTGCTAAGTGTGCAAAATGTGGTCGAGGACTTGCGAAGTCTTGAAGATCGTGAAAATTGTCTATCGTCGGAGGAGACAGTGACAGAAGATTGAGAAATTCGGGAGCGAGTGCTCCAGAAGGTTTTCCAAGAGAGAACAAAGATCTTTGCAGAGTCATGGAGAGTGGAGTTGATCCTAGTCATTAGTGCTGGGAAGTGCACGTGGAAAAGATCCACAGACTTCGGAGGAAGAACCCTTTGGAGGAAAGACAAGGAGGAGAACACCCAAAGAGTTGGTAATGAAGCAATCCTGATTGTCCATTGAGATAGGATGCATGGCGTCATATCAACACTTTGCCGATTCACAAATCGGGAGAAATAGAGATAGGAGAAGTGAAAATTCCTGAAGCATGGAGTCGCAGAGCAAATCATAGCCACTGGCTATGAGAAAATGTGGACTGTAGATTTGGTTCTGGAAAATTCGCGGATTCAAAAATCGGGAAAAGGGGAGAAAACAAATCACAAAAGCTCTAAAGTCTGAATCGCGAAGGGAGTTGGCCCACGGTCGTAATCCGTGGTCACATAAAAGGAAGGGATTCAGCAAGAAAGACTAGTGTCCATTGGCATTGAAATTCTTACAATGCTAAGGAAGAGGGCCCGCGGGTTCCATAAGACTTGTGCCAAGGAAGGAAGGACCTATGATAGAGTTTGTCGGGTTCCAAAAAGGATCCAAAGAGTCAATCTAACTCATGTGTGAATGATCCTAGACTGGGAGGCCATGCAACCCCGAAGGAGAGGAGAAGGGGGTGGGTTCTGCACCAAGTGGTATCAGAGCTAATACATAGTTGACTTCTGTAGGCAAGGGAGATAGAGTGTGATACTCTGTTGAGACTGTTGCGTGGTGTGTAATAGATGGTAAACAACCAGGGGGACTACAAATGAATCAGGATGGCCGCGGAAGGTCATAAACATGGTCAAAGAGGAGTCTGCCCGCAGAAAAGCAAAGTAGAGATGGAGAAGGAGCTCAGGGAAATCTGAGCCAAGATGGAGACGCTAGCATTTAAGATGCAACATGAAGCAAAGGTGCGCTAAAGATGCGAGTGGCCTTTGAGAAGGACAACCAAGTGGCCTGTTCGAAAGTTGTTGGCCTGAAATCAACAACATGTGTTGAGGAGGCGGCTGAGGCATGCTGAAAACCTCAGTGACGAGGGAAAGAGATCTGGGAGGAATCTCGTAGGTTTCCAGGTGGGCAATGTGAAGGGATCAATGGATCTCATAGACTGCTAGAAGGGTAGAGGAGACATCCATAATTTCTAAGTGGGCAAGGGAGGAGATATGAGCTCAACTAAGAGTTCACTTCAGGGTATGTTGATAGATGGAGAGGAGGTAGAAGAAAGACCTCACTCAGATGGAGATTCAAGTGGAACTGTGAACCATGTGAATGAAGATGATGAGAAGTTAAATACTTCCACCACTGAGGAAAGGGATCATAGGAGCATTCTGGTCATTGGAGGATTCGAGATATTCCTGCCAAGCAGCCGAGGAGAGGCTAACACATATGTTGCAGGTACAATGAAAAGACAACTCATTGAGATTGTCACGGAGGAGGAGGAACATATACTGAATTTTGTCCCAATAGAAGGGGAGCACCCAGTTGAGTTACTCACTCAGTGGGATATGGAGTTAAAAGCACTGGAGGATTGGTTGGACAATCTGGAACCAGACAGTGGCTGCCAAGAGATATCCATGCCAGAAGAGACGTACCGGCATGAGTTTCAACTAGAGGAAGCTGGAATAAAACTAGCTAGAGGATCGATAGGAGTTGGTTTGTCTGAAGAGGTAGTCGAACAACATTTCAGTGGAGAGACTGTAGAATTGGAGTCTGCAACAGTGTGGCCAATCATCATCACAAGGGACAAAAGTGGCATGGGAGATCAAGATGACCTACCCATGGAGCGACATGGATATTTGCAACCGAGAAGACTGCATAAGTCGAGCCAGCCGATGAAGCAGCTGGAAGAAGCTGTAGAGGAGATAAGGGAGTTGATGTTGAGGTCAGTAGAATAAATGATCAACAAGGATAGCCTGGACAGAAAGGAATCTACACAAGCGGCAGGGGAGATGCAACGACAACAAAGCAGAGGAGTTGAAAGACATCTCCAGGGGAAAGTTTGGGATCCAGAAGGATTTCAACAGAGTTGGGAAGCTCATGAGAAGGAGCTCATGAATTTTCATAGCTGTGGAGTATGATGTAGGAGCATCGCTCCGCCTCAACACGCGCCAACTGATTAGCAAGAATGGCGTGCATTCAAGGAAGGTAGAGGCGTTGCCCTCTCATTTTTCCTTTGAGAATCTAAGCGTGCTCAAGGAATTTAATGTTGGCAAGATGGAAGAGCCAAGTTGTGCCTTCGCACAAGATGGATATAAGGTCACCATTAAGTGGTTGACGGTAGGAGGGATCTGCATCCAATTCAGACCAGATTTCCATCATTGTAATTTACCTCGATAGTCAGACATTTTTGAATGGTGATTAGACACCAATAGATTAGTTTGCAGGGAAGCTCATCGAGCCCCTCTTGTATAAAACTCTTGTATTGTTTCTAATAGAATATGCATAGGAGATAGGGAGAGAAACACAGAGAGACGAGACTCAGTCGCAGTTTGGATTCAACCATTTGTAATTTGACGTTCTACCATTAACAGAAAAGGAACAATTTTTTTTTCTGTTTGTCAATTTCTGTGTAATGGATGTGCGGATGTTTTGTCGTGAATGTCATTCATATGCATTTGAGCTGTAGATGTATGTTAGAAATCATCTGCAGGGATAGAGATACGATTTTCTATTTGCGAGTGTGTTGGATTAAGTCTTATTCTCTAGGCTAAGTGCAAGGAGTGCGCGACAAAGGGTGGAAACTCTATGAGCCGATACAAGGAGTGCTTGTCTGAACTCAGTGGAGTCAGAAGAGAAGTTTCCAGGAGGGCATACTAGGATAATTCATAGACTCGAGAGGAAATTTCAAGGTGGTTAAGTACCTTGGAGAGGAAGACTGTGTAGGAGGAAACACAATGTAGAGTTACTGAACACTCAGTAACACTATGCCAGGAGGGCATAGAGCAAGTACGAGAGCGTACTCAAGGAACAGATTTTGAAGTGTTGGAATTCTTAAGAGAACCCTAGGGTTGATGTTCACTTTGATGGAGGAAGGCTTTGCAAGAGTGCATCGACAAAGGGAAGGAGATTCTTTAAGACCTTCAGGAAGGATAAGGGAGAAGCCATTGAAAATTTGAGTCAAGCGCAAGGAGTGCGCCAAGGATATTGTAAGTTCATCTTACAAATCTTAGGAGAAAGGGAGTTAATCTTCTAGGAGGGAAAGAGAAAGTCCACCAAAGGATATAGAGGAATTGAGAACCTTGGAAGTTTTCAAGCCGAGCAAAGTTGCAAAAGAGTTTGCGCAAAACTCTGCAAGGAGTGCAGAAGAAGTTCGAGAACAACTTAAGTCTCGAGGAGGAAATTTCTCTAAGTGTGCAAAAGGTGGTTGAGGACTTGCGAAGTGCTGAAGATTGTGAAAATCGTTTATCGTCGGAGGAGACAGGTGACAGAAGATCGAGAAATCCGGGAGTGAGTGCTCTGGAAGGTTTTCCAAGAGCGAACAAGGATCTCCGCGGATTCGTGGAGAGAGGAGTTGATCCTATTTTTTGGTTCTCGGAAGGGAACATGGTAGAGATCCATGGACTTTGGAGGAATAACCCTTCGGAGGAAAGACAAGGAGGAGAACACCCGAAGAGTTGAGAACGAAGCAATCCTGGCCATCCATTGAGATAAGACATGTGGCGTCAGATTAATGCTTCACTGATTCATAAATCGAGAGAAATAGAGATAGGAGAAGTGAAAACTCCCGAAGCACGGAGTCGTGGAGCAGATCATAGTCATTGGCTATGAGAAAACATGGACCGTAGCTTTGGTCCTGGAGAATTCGTCGATTCAGAAATCGAGAAAAGGGGAGCAAACAACTCGCAAAAGCTTTGAAGTCATAATCACAAAGGGAGTTGGCCCATGGTCGTAATCTGTGGTCACATAAAAGTAAGGGACTCAACAGGAAAGACTAGCATCCATTGGTGTTGAAATTCATACAATGCTAAGGAAGAGGGCCCGTAGGTTCCATAAGACCTGTGCCAAGGAAGGAAGGACCTACGATAGAGTTTTTCCGGTTCCGACAAGGAACCGAAGAGTCAATCTGACTCAGGTGTGAATGATCCTAGATAGGGAGTTCACGCAGCCCCGAAGGAGAGGTAAATGGGGTGCGGTCTGCACCATTCATATACCATGCTTTAGGTGCCTGCTTGATTCCATAGAGGGACTTCTTTAGTTGAAATACTAAGGATGATTTATGAATGAACCCATGCGACTACTCCGTGTAAATCTCATCTCAGAGATCTCTCTGAATAAAATCATTCTTCATGTTCATCTGGTGAACTTCCCACCCCCTGGCAATCGCATGTCAAGCGCCAATCGGATGGATTCCATATTTTCTACAGGAGAAAAAGTCTCATCATAGTCTATCACGTGGATCTGCTGAAAGCCTTTGGAAACCAGTCTTACATTATAGCTACTCACATTTTCATCTGCTACCTTCTTGGTCATGTAGACCCATTTGCATCTGACAAGCTTCCTGTCTAAAGGAAGTAGAACCAGATCTCAAGTTTGGTTCTCGAGGAGACAGTTTTATTCCTCCTACATAGCGGCTTCCCAAAAGGGATTCCTTGTAGCCTCTGTATAGGTCTGCAGGTTTGAATCTAGAACCATATAGTAATGCATGGGAATCATTGGTTCAATATCTGTGAGTGCACGAGGAAGATCCTAAAACTAATACCTCATACTCCTATGATCTGTTGGATCCCCCATAAGGTATTCTACTTCCTGTAGGGTGGTCTGTGCCCACTTGGGCATCTGTGGTGGCTCAACATATGCATGCTCATCATCTTATGAATTAGATTCAAAGCTCAAAACTAAACCGTGATCTAAGTTAGTAGGCTCATCATCAGTGATATCTGGTGTAGGAAATGGTACATAGGTATCTGCATGTGGCTCCAACGGTGCATGCAAGGGAGTTTCCTCAAACTGAACACCACACTCAATGATGAGCCCGTCAGTAGAGGGATCAAGTAGTATGTAACCCTTCACATCATTTGGATATCCCACAAATATGCATGTGATACTCCATGGATATAATGATTTCTTCTTTACAAAGGGTATGCAGGCCCATGCACGTGATCCAAATATTCAGAAGTGGGTGACTTCTACCTTGTCGTCACTCCATGCATCAAATGGAGTCCTTTCCTTGACAGATATATGAGGATATTTGTTCTGAATGTGGTTGGCACAATTAAGTGCCTCGACCCAAAGCTTGGGTGGTAGAGATATTGCATGCAACATGCAAGTGGCCATCTCCTTGAGGGACCTGTTCTTCCTCTCAACTACTCCATTCTATTGTGGAATGTAAGGTACTATATGTTGTAGCTGTATGCCTACCTCTAAACAAAGATGCTGGAAATATTGGTTCACATATTCCCCCCCATTGTATATGCAGAGGATTTTGATCTTTCTTTGTGATTGAGTCTCTGCATGTGCTTTGAAGTCTTTGAGATGATAAAAAACCTCAGACTTCTGCCTGAGAAAATACACCCAAGTGTATCTTGAGAAATCATCAATAAATGTAAGCACATACCTTACTTTGTTGATGGATGGATGAGGAAAGGGTCCCATCAGATCTCTGTGGATGAGTTCCAAAGGAGAGGATTCCCTCCAGGCCTTCCCTTTCTAAAAATTCTCCAGGGGATGTTTGCCAAGAACACATCCTTGACAAACTCATTTGGAAAAATGTATGTTAGGAAAGCCAATAACCATATCTTGTTTTCATAGTTGCTACATGTATTTGAAATTCAGATGGTCGAATCTCTTGTGCCATAATCTACTAGTATCATCAACATGCATCAGTAGTAAAGCATAATCATATTTAGTAATGAATTTACTAAAAGTATACAAACGATATTGGTGGTTTACCTCACCAACAACAATTGTGGAGTTATCATGAAGATCATATATGGTTATGGAATCAGGTGTGAACTCCACCCTTTTTCCTGTACCAAAATGTGTTATCTGATAAATGGAGAATAGATTCATGGAGAGTTTTGGAACATGCAAGATGTTCTCAAAACTTATGTGTGGGAGTTCTACTCTCCCTTAGCGAATGACCTCAACTAGGGTATCATCTCCTATGATGTTGGGAGGACCCGTGCATGCAAAAATAGAAAATAAAACATTCTCTATTGCTGCCATATGGTGGGATGCACCTGCATCTAAGATCCATTCATCAGAATAAGATTTAATGGTAATCAATGCATGAGAGTTAGCTCATTTGGATTTATCTTCTAGCTTCTTCTTGGCAGCTTCAGGAATGTGATCCCTGAGCTTGTTTTTCTGAATAATCTACGCCATATGATCTGCTTCTTCATGCATGCAAACTCGAGATGATAATCATGATTACAATAGCCGCATTTGGTCTTCCCTTTCTTTCCTTTTCCAACTTTGAAGCTTGATGAATCATCAAAGAGTTTGGAGTGCCCTTCCTTCTTTGGATCTGCATGCGCCTTTCCATTGCATTTTTGCTTGATCTTCAGATTGTATGTGTTGATGCTTTCATGCACATCAAGTGCATGCACATTGGGTCCCTTGACTATCCCCATTTTGGTGAGATTATCTTTCTCATGCATGAGGGCTTCAACAAACTGATGTAATGTAAGAATTTTCCAGGCCCCTCCTGAAGTGAATCTGTTTGTAAGAAATGATGAGATGAAAACAACATAATCCAGACCAAGTTTTGCTAAGATAGAAAGGATTAACTCACTCAGTTGAGTGGATTTTTCTATTCCACATCCATTTAGATGAAGGATGAGGGACTTGAAATTCGTAAAGAAGTCCTGGATGTTGTCGAAATTCCTCCGATCTAAGGAATTTATATTGACCTTGAGCACGTGGCCTATGATTTCATCCTGTTTTCCAAAGATATCCTCCAACTTTGTCCAAATTTCATCTGATGTAGTACAAGCTTCAGTGTGAAATATAAGCTCGAGGGACATAGAGACATAGAGGAGGCCGTAAGCCTCATCCATGCGTTTGAGATACTTGTTCTTCTTGATAGAAGAGGTTGGCTCAATCTCTATAGCCATGGTAATCCAGTACAAGCCTCTGCATACGAGTTGATGTAGAATTTTTAGCTTCCACTCGAAGTAGTTATGAGGCGTGAGAAGAATTACCGACAAATAATCCATCTTTTTGACTGCATCCTCCTTCTAGATCTAAAAATAAGATACCTGTGCACCTTTCTCCTAGCAACCCGTGGGCTCTAATACCATGTAGAATTATGGTGAAACCCATACATATAATCTAGCTAAAAACAATTCGTATAAAGCTTGCAAATTGAGAGAAGGAGAGAAGAGATGAGAGAAAAGGATCAATAAAATTGTATTCACTAATGAGTAAAATGGTAAAATACACATGATATACTCTACAATGCTAAGTGAAGTTTCCATAGTATTGATATAGAGAGATATAGACATTCACTGATAGAAACTGAAGTAATATTCCACCTAGTCCTAGCTAACCGATCCATGCAATCATTAGTTAACTGAGTCACACATGTGGAACTGAGAGAAACACATGCAACTACTGGTGATAAAACCAAGGTTTCCATGGGCGAGTGACTTCCACTAGTCTAACTGAGTGTAAATGACATTGAAATGAAGAGGAGTGCCCTATTTTGTAGGGGAATATTCTCTAGAGAGAATATTCTCATCTACGGAAGCGTTCTCAACATTGGAATATCAACCTTAGGAAAACAATTACTTAGGTGAGTGTGTAATATCTCCAACACTTATCTTTTATATGTCCCGAGCATCTGAGTTGTGATGTATGTTGAAAATATAGTTTATAATTTTTTTGGTGTTTCTAATTTCACACCTTCATTACAACTATCTAAGTGAAATTTTCAATAGATTTTAGTTTAATACAACTCATTTGGTTACGATAGCTCGCTCCTAGATAGATAGGATAGAATAGGGTATAAGTAGATTAGATTTATTTTCATACATAGTCTTCATCTACATATTTACATTGCATAACCATCCATCTTCACCCTCATAACTAGTAATGGTAGCCGAGACAGAATCCAAATGGATCTCCTAAACCAAATGGTGCAAAGTTTAATTGGGACCTTGTATTAGGGAGTACCCCTTGCTATTGTTGGGAAACTCAGCCCTGTCAACATAATTAGCGCTAGAAGGAAGGCGTAAAATTGTATGGCTTACATAAATGCACTACATAATCACAATCAGTCATCTAAAAACACTTTTGGTCCAACCCTTTTCCCTAATATCATTCCAAAACAGAAGATTACATTTGAAGACACAAATCCTACATTCGAAAGTGCCACTGGGAGTCTTAAAACCCATACAAAAACTTGGTTTCCTGTACCCTACGAGGAATTTACTGAGACTTGTTGTATCACTTGGGTTTACGCCAAACAACTTGGTAAGTTACCCACCTCATAACTAACCAGAAGAACTACCAATGTTAGACGACCAAATAGCCACCCAAATATTCTAGTTAACTATGTCGAAGATTTAATTGAAACCGCTCTCCTAGACGTACCCGTACCCTTAAATCATTTTTCTCCTACTCCTCCCGAAACAAAACATAATTTTGAAGGTGAAAACCCATAAATCAATCTCAAACAGATCATGGGTGAGAGCCAAGAATGAAGGGTATTAATTCCACCATGGCTATCTGAGGGTGCTATGAACTTGGCAGAGCCCTGACATGAAATGCCTAGAAAACCAAAAAAGCTCCTTTTGAAGTTTGACCTAGACAAGCCTAATTCACCTGAGGATCACGTTAAAAACTTCTTTTTATCTATTCACCTACTTAATGTTCACCATGAAGATGTGGCTTGTAGGATTTTTTCTTACACCTTTTTAGGTAGAGCTTCCACCTGGTATTTAAATCTTCTATTGAGTTCCATAGCTAGTTGGGAAGATTTTGAAAATAGGTTTATTGGAAAATTTGGGAACGAAAAACCACTGCTGCCCTATACAAATAATTAGGGGCCATAAAAATGGAAAGAAGGGAAAATGTGAAAGACTTAAGTTATCATTTTATCACGATCCTCACTAAATTCACTGCTAAAAATGCTCCTTTGCAGTCCTTAGCCACCAAATACTACACTTCAGCCCTAATCCCTTCTATAGGCATGTTTGTTAAATGGGTTGGTAAGGACATGTTGGCTCGTAATTTCTAAGAAGCTGAAATTGTTGAGAAAGAGTTATCCTATTACGATAGCCACCCATATTCCAAAGAAACCAAGTCAGTTGGAAAGAAATCTCTATTGATGAAAAAACCCCTTGAGAAGGAACCAAAATATATCGATAGTGTGGTCAAGTTAGTTAAGAAGTTGTCCAACGAAGTTGTTGATCTCAAGAAGAGCACTGGAGAAGGACCTTCATGAAATAAACCTTTCCTCCCATTCTTCAATAGGAATCACAACCAACCCAAACCACCCAAAGTTCCACAACTCACATTGAATCTAGATACCTTCAGTAGTGACAACTTCTCTCATATCACCAATAGAATCACTCGGAAAAAACTTACCCTTAATGAGTCAACTCCATGACTTATGTTATCAATCAACTGTTAGATTAGCATAGTTTAAATGAAAAACATCCCACTAAATCAAGAAGCGAGGAGACTACTGAGGAGACCCCTCAAGAGTTTGTTATGTCCTTGTGGGATTAGTGTATTGATTCAGACAATGAACAAGTTGAGGAAGTTTTCATTGGGGATACACCTGTTATAAAAATTGCCCCATGGGTTATAACCTACATAACAAAGGTGTTGTCCCAAACACCTCTCCTTCCTTGAAAACCAACATCCCTCTCAGAAAAATCACCTCCTTGTCACAACTTCAAAAATAAGCACCCAATCTCTAACCATTTCCAGTGAGAAGTCTTAGACAATTGTTTCAGCCAATAACAACAAATCTAGTACGTCAAACCTAGTTGCAAACAATGCTAATACCAACAATCCAACAACCTACAACAAAGCTAAAATTCCAAAACCAAATACAACATCAAACACACAAAAAATGTGTGCTTTAGAGTATAGTCTTATTGAAGACATCAATAAAACTAATGCCAACATTTCCATGTATGACATCTGCACATTACCACAACAACGTGATCTCCTTATGGATACTTTTAACGCTAACAACTCTCAGAAGAAATACACTTCTACAATTGACAATAGTTCCAAAACTGTGAAAGAAAAAACGATCCATACAATTGAAATCAAAGTTGCCATCAACACAACAAGTATAGGTTCTTATTCAAGGTCCCAAATTCTTGCTTTTCTACTTACGTACAAAATTTGTAATTTCAATGTACACAATTGTTTGGTATATTCTAGTGCTTCTTCCAACATCATACCCTATTCGATACGTCAAAGGATAAACATTGTTCCACAATTGACTACCACAATGATCATATAATTATATAGGTCAGATGTAAAATTCAGAGGAGAAATAAAATATGTGCAAATTGTATCAGTCCCTGACTCAAGGGTTCATCAGGTAATTGACATTGTTGTTGTTGATATCCTAGATAGTTATGGCTTTCTATTAAGAAGGGATTGGTGTGCCAAACTTCAAGGCTATTTTTCTACAAAATGGTACCACCTATGGCTACCGTACAAAGGTAAACCCAATCAGATTCATGTAAATAGTGAAGCTCATATGAAACACACAGTGATTGAGTTAGAAGTTAAAAACAAACCTATTAGCTTTGCACATTTTGTTTTGGGTAATTATTTCTTAGAGTTTGACCATGGTTGTTATGAAGCACAACCATCTAAAATGCAAACAGACACCCAGTCTAACTCCTTCCATGCAATAAAATTGATGATAATTCTTGTATAGTATTAAAATAATTAGGTTATTGTATCATTAATCCACTTGTATATACTAACATTTGGACTATGTTTTTTGATGGATCCAAATCCCATATGGAGCCATCATCCTCATTGATCCACATCAATGTAAAACACTCATATCCTTCTGATTAGAATTTGAATGCACCAATAACACTGCAAAATATGAATCCTTGGTCCAAGGTTTGAAGAAATCCATTGACCTTAAGGTAAAATGCTTATGAGTGTTTGGTGATTTAGAAATAATCGCCCGATAGGTAAGAAACACCATTCACTGCCCGTCCCCACATTTGAGAGGTTACCAATAAGAGGTATGGGATTTACTTTATTTTTTTGAATATTTGAATATTGAATCTATACCTCATTGCCATAATGTTGTCGCAGACATTTTGGCAAACACAACCTCTAAATATACACCTCTTAACACTGTTTTTTTTATTGAAATCATGTTCAGGCCTTCCATACCAGATAACTTCACGAACTGGAGGGTATTCAATAATGATACTCAAATCATCAACTTCCTTACCAGCTCAGATATTTTCCAAGAATCTGTAATAGACGTTGAAGATCATGAACAAGATCTCCAAAGCTATCGAGATGAAGCAAGCAAAATGAAAACAAATTGCATCCTAAAGAATGTGTTATCACTTGAGAAGCTATTCGATTTGCAGACTAAGTTCAAAAGGCCCAAAAATCCAAAGACCAACAGTTCAACCATGATGCATTTTCTATTCAACCTTGGAACCCCTTAAGAACCCAAGTACATCAACCTGGGCACATGCTATTCAGAGGAAAAAAAGCATATGTTTACACAGTTTTTCAAAAGCTATCGTGATGTATTTGCATGGACTTATGATGATCTGAAGACTTATGACACCCAGATAATTCAACACGTGATTCCAATTAAAGAAGGTGTCAAACAATTCCAACAAAAGTTGAGAAGATACATTTGACCCTTGAACCGCTCATCCAAAAGGAATTAAAGAAACTATTAGATGCTCCAATAATATTCATGGTTTGTCATTCAACCTAGGTTTTGAATATGGTGCCTATCAGAAAGAAGTCGGGAGAAGTCAGAATATGTATAGATTTTAGGAATATTAACCGAGCTTCCAACAAAGAGAACTACCTGGTTCCCCCCATGGAATAGATCCTACAACTTTTCTCTGTCTTCGAAATGTTTTCTCTGTTGGATGGGTTTTCAGGATACAACCAGGTTCTCATAGTAGAACCAAACTGATTAAAAACCACCTTCGGAATGAAATGGGGAACATACACATAACATAGGATGCCATTTAGTTTAATTAATGTTGGTGCTACATTTCAAAGGGAAATGGACATTGACTTTAAAGGTATAATTGGTCAATGTGTGGTGATCTATCTCAACGACATGATTATTTATTCAAAGCAGAGAGTTGATCACCTAAAACACCTGAAACAAATATTTGAACGATGTATAAAGTATGGTATCTCTTTAAATCCCAAAAATACTATTTTTGTTGTTTCAAAATGTATTTTATTAGGGCACCTTATTTCTAAATATGAGATTTCGGTAGATCCAGAAAGAACTAAAGCTATCATGCAAATCCCGCCGCCACAAAACAAGAAGTCTATGCAATATTTTTTTAGCAAGATCAATTTTGTAAGAATATTTTTCCTAGGCTTTGTTGAAATTGTGAAACCCCTTCAATACATGCTAAAGAAGGATGTTCAGTTCAAATGGACATCCATTGAAAATTAGGCTTTTGAAAACATCAAGGCCACTATAGCAGTTGCACCATCCCTATAGAGTCTATATTTCCCTTGCAGTAGTGCTCACAAAAAAGGATGAGAAAGATAATGAATGCCCCATCGCTTTCATGATCACTCGGTTACAAGGTGCCAAACTAAATTACCCATCGGTGGATAAGCAAGCCTTTGTTGTCCACAAAGCAATTAAACAGTTCATAATGTATATTTTAAAGAACCACACTAAAGTGATCGTTCCTCACCCAAAGGTCAGATCCCTCTTCATATAGAGAAACATGGGAGAGAAACGAGGTAATTGGATGACAGACCTACAAGAATATGACTTGGAATTTAAGCCAACAAACATTTTCAAGGGTCAAGGTGTCTGTAAATTGGTGACTGGAATCACTAATGTTGAAAATCAGGAAGAAAACGGTTGGCAAGAAGAGCCAACTCTTTACACACAACAGGTCCCCTATGTTCCGTCTGTTGAGGATTTGTACTATAATGATCTAAAGTATTATCATCAGCAAGATACAATCCCATAACACCTCAATTCCAGGCATAAAAGAGCGTTAAGACTATAATCTTTATAATATCAGTTAGTTCATGACATCTTGTTCAGAAAAAAAACTACAATGGAGTGCTACTTCGATGCCTTGAGAAGCAAGATGTCGATAAAGTCCTTAAAGATATGCATGATGGGAAAGCATGGGGGAATTTCTCATGAGATACAACAAAACATAATATATTGAGATTCATATACTATTGGTTGACATTGTTCAAGGATGCTCATGCATATTCACGCATCTGTGAAACTTGCAAAAATCCACTAGAAGAGATTATTATGCTTTTGTTCCACTTCATCCTATTGTCGTTGAAGAACCCTTCAAAAATGGGGGCTGGATATCATTGGTGAGATTCATACTCATTCATTGAAGCAACTCAGGTATATCATAACCGCTACCGATTACTTTACGCGCTAGACTAGAGCAATACCATTACCCAAAGTGAACGATGAGACGATAATGAATTTCCTTGAACGACACATTATCACCAAGTTTTGGACGCCTAACTCTCTTTTGTTTGGTAATGCAACATATTTTTCATCATTGAAATTGTCTGAGTTTGCTTTGGAAAAGGGGATTACCTTAAAATACACAACTAACTATTACCCCTAGGGAAATGTTTTGGTCGAATCCACCAACAAGAACCTGATCCAAATATTTAAGTGAACTGTCATCAAGCAACAAAGAAACTAACATAAAGCGTTAACCAATGCCATCTTGGATGATCGTGTCACCCCTAAGGCCTCCATAGGAAGCTCTATGTATTTCCTTGTTGATGGGAAATAAACCATTTTTCCTTCAAACATTTACCTTCCTTCCCTACAACTCACCCGACAATCTCACAAGATAGAATGTCCTGTCATCCAATGACATATTGATACTTTGTTGAATCTAGAAGAGAATCACACCAAGGAAAAAACCAAGTTTTAAGCCCACCAACAAACCATTAAGCATTGGTTTGATAAGAAGTTTGCTGGTGAGAAATATTTTCAAGTCGACGATTTTGTTCTCAAATAGGACAAGCCAGATGAAGATAAGGGAAAGCACTCAAAATTTCAACAAATGTGGCTAGGTCCGTTTGTAATCAAAGAGAATATTAGCCAAGGAACATATCATTTGAAAAATCTTGAAGGGGACACTGACCTCGTCCCTATTAATGGCCAAATCCTGAAACACTACATTAGCTAGCGCCTATGGCAACTCCCTCTTTGTATATAAATAAAGAGTTTTGTTTTGTTTTGGTTTTCAACTTTAATTTTTTTTTACATAAATTATTATATTTCATTCAACACTTTGTATTTTGTTTGATTTCATGTATTTTTTTTTTCTCTCTTGAAATCTATCCCTCTGAATTTCTCAAATACTTGATAGCTTGGCTCTGGATATGCCTTCAAAGTGTAACACATTTGGTGTGAATAACCTAAGAAATCTATGACCCGGCTTCCATACACAACCCCATTCCTAATTGTGTAGAGTTGATGTGCATCACTTCAATTTAGATATGGTAGTGGAACATAGTTCATCAACACACGCACATTGCATATTTAAAGTGTAACCAAGAGAGGAACCAAGGACCTTGTCTAAGAACACATTTTTATGTTTGTTTGGAATAAGAAGAAATGGTTTGGGAAATACATTTGTATTACTCCAGAGAATGTTACTCAGGGAGTTCACTCATCTATAATCGAGTTGGAAAATCTCAACATCACAGGTGTCATCCCTAGTGCCTTTAAATGAAGACTGGAACCCCCCTCCCCCATCCACCTCTCTCTGCGCATAAGATAATTAAGTTTTAAAAGGTAAAGGATTGGAGAAAGGAATTCCAGATCATGTGGGACATGAAAGTATATCCGCTGGGGCTATGGACGCTCGCTGGAAGTGGAGCAAGGCTTGTGACATCGGGGTGACTTCGACGGGGATATGGATGCTCGTTGACAGTGGAGAAACACCAAAAAAATGCATAACAACTTGTCTTTCAACATTCCTTATGTCTGAATTCCTTGTAGTACTCCTCATGCATCCCTGAAGCCATTTCCATGTGAAGGAGTGTGTGTTAACGGTCAATTTGTTATGAGGCATGGTCCTAACTTCTCCTTTGTATCATACAAACTTTGTCTCATAAGAATCTACTCTCTAGAAAACTATGTGATCTACTCTTTCTCCCCTAAGTCATTCATTACAATGCTCCCCCCCCCATAAATTTTTATGTATGGATGCCACTGTTGGACATTGGTTTTAGCGCTTCCCGCAAGTTTCATGACATGGGTTAACCCCCTCTTGTGGATCCTAACTCCGAAGATTGTGGCAGAGACTAACTCCTGTGGGTTTTGGTATAACAACAATTGTAGTCCAACAATTGGTATCAGAGCGAGTTCCTTCATCACATTCTAATCACTGGAAGGAAGATTCTAAGAAACCAGAATGGATCAACAAGACGAGATGTCCTCAAAAAGAGCTCCATTATTCAAAGGAGATAATTATGCATTTTGGAGTATAAGAATGAGAAGTTACCTAATGGTATTGGGATGTGATGTCTGGCTATCTTTGATAAAGGGTTATGATGTACTAGAAACTCCTCCTTCAGAAACAACTGCAAAGAAACTTTGCAATGATAATTCAAGAGACATAAATGCAATTCTAGGTGAATTAGCAAATAATTTATTTTTCAAAGTCATGCATTGTAAATCAGCAAAAGAGATTTGGAAAAAACTACAAATCATCTATGAAGGAGATGCCAAAGTCAAGCAAGAAAAGCTACAAATGTACAGAGGACGGTTTGAAAGATTGAATATGAAAGAAGAAGAAAACACTGCAGAGTATCTTCTAAGAGTAGATGAAATTGTCAAAACAATCAGGGGACTGGGAGAAGAATTGGAAGAAAAAATAGTAGTCCAAAAGGTACTAAGATCACTCCCAATGAGATATGATCCCAAAGTATCTACCTTGGAAGATCGAGATAATAATGACAAACTCACAATGGATGAACTACATTGGATTATCACATCCTATGAAATGAGAACATGACAAGAAAAACCTTCAAAAGGTGAAACAACTTTCAAAGTCTCAAAAGGAACTAAAAATCATGATCATGTATCGAATGAAAACAACTCAGACATATCCGATGAGGAAGAAGAAAACTTCATTAAGAAACTTAAGAAATGATCTGGAAAACACAAAGGGAAGTTACCTCTCAAATGATTCAACTATGGAAAAATTGGACACTTTGCTTCCACATATCCTTATCCCAAGGAAAAATATAGTGATGATGAAGAAGCCTACAATTAGAAAGAACATAAAAAGGTTAAAGCCCAATACAAAAAAAAAAATCTATAAGAAAAAGAAAAAAAAATATTTTAAAAAAGATAATAGCTCATCTGACATGAGAAGATGACGATACAAAGGTTCTATTTATGGGAATAGAAACTCAAACTGGCACCACTAAAGATAATAATTATGGAAATGAAGAGAATCTAGAAGTTGATCTTGAAGGAGAAATCATTAGTGTCCTCGAAGAACTGATAAGATGTAGAAGGAAGAACAAATCATTAAAAGAACAACTGTTATATTATAAGGAAGAACAAAAATCAAGAGAAGAAGAAGTTTCAAAAAGCATCAAGAAAACATAACAAATCATTGTTTATTTGAAAACTCAACTACAAGAACCTATAAGAATTGAAGAATTCTTAAGTAAACAACTTAATGACAAGGAACAAAACTGTGAAACATTAGAGGCTAAAATAGTTCTTCTAAGAAGGAAACTTTAAAAAGGCATTGACCTTTCAAAGTTTGAAAGTAGTTCAAAAATATTGGAGGACATCCTTAACAGTCAAAGACCATCAAGTAATAAGGATGGATTGGGTTATGATCACAAGGAAACTATAGAAGGCTCAATATCTGGAATACAAAAAAGTGATAAAAATCCAAAGAATTATGCAACTGCCCTTCAGAGGTCCTTCAAAAGAGAGAATAACCAGATAAAGACTGACTCTTCTCAACAGATATTTGCACTCTCTCTAAAAATAAATGAGTATAGAAGAAATACTACTCCAAGAAGAACTCTTTCTCGACTACTTTTTTTCTTGTCATAATTTTGGGCACAAAGCATTAGACTGTAAAGCTTATAGAAATAACTATCATAAAAGTGTTCAAGGATATGGCCATAGGAACACCAAGTTTAGTAGCAATCAAAGGAGTATAAACTATAATTCATTTTCTCTACTACTAGATTACAACATTGAATGTTACAAATGTAACAATTATGGTCATAAATCTACTAATCACAAATTATTAAAATCTACCATGAAGACAAATACTTCAAACTTTCTGAAAGAAGAACATAAGAAGATATGGAAAGAAAAACAAAAGGAAACATAATGTAATGTAGCATTGTATGCCAAAGATAAAATAAGTCAATTGTATGTTGATAGTGCGTGTTTAAAACATATGATAGGAGATCAAAACAAATTCCTCAGTCTGAAAAAGGAACAGAAAGGACATGTTACATTTGGAGATGATGGCTCTGCCAAAATACTTGGTAAGGGGACAGTCAATCTAGAAAATGACATAACTAAAGAAGAAAATGTGTTATTAGTTGAAAATTTGAAACCTAATCTCCTTAGTGTGAGCCAAACATGTGATCAAGGACACATTCTCATTTTTTACTCTAAAAAAATGTGAGATTAGAAAAGAAGACTTTGGAAAATTAGTAGCTACTGCAAAAAGGACACCAAGCGATGTTTATATCTTAAATACAGAAAACGAATAAAAATGTTGCATGAATCAAATAGATGAAAATTGGTTATGGCATAGAAGAATGGGACATACAAATTTTGACAATTTGGTAAAAGTAAGTAACAAGGGAGTTGTGATAGGTATGCCAAAAATTATAAAACCTTCAAACTCGGTTTGTAAGCACTGCCAACATGGGAAGCAGACAAAATCAAGATTCGAGATGAAAGAGTATTCTACCTCAAAACCATTAAAACTTGTTCATATTGACCTATGCAGGACAACAAGAACAAAGAGTATACAAGGATAATATTATTTTATTTTGTTCATTGATGACTATACTAGAATGACTTG
The DNA here is from genome assembly GCA_000966675.3 of Picea glauca. NCBI lineage: Eukaryota > Viridiplantae > Streptophyta > Pinopsida > Pinales > Pinaceae > Picea > Picea glauca. Next base: position 167,007 of record JZKD02S0208643.1, read on the forward strand.
GGTGTCCTTTCTTAAAGAGAAATCAGAAGCTTTTGAAAAATTTAAAGCTTTCAAAGAACTGGTGGAAAATGAGTTTGATTTCAAAATCAAGTGCCTCAGGTCAGACAGTGGAGGGGAATTTACTTCCCACAAATTCAATGAGTTTTGTGAAACTCATGGAATCAAAATATACTTTTTTGCTCCAATGACTCCTCAGCAAAATGCAGTTGTTGAAAGGAAAAATAATTTTTTTCAAGTGGTAGAAAGAACTATGATAAATGAAGCCAAGCTACCAGATATATATTGGAGAGAAGTGTGTATACAATTGTATACATACTTAACAGAGGACAACTTAGAGTTAACTATGACAAAACACCATATGAGTTATGGTATGGCTGACCAACATCACTTAAGCATTTCAAAGTGTTTGGAAGAAAATGCTACACAAAGAGAGATGATGATAACCTAGGAAAATTTGATTCCAAAGCTGATGAAGGAATATTTCTTGGTTACTCATCCACCAAAAAGGCCTACAAATGTTATAATCTAAGTCTACACAAGATTGTAGAAAGTGAAAATGTAAAAGTGGATGATCTAAAAATAAAAAGGGATCAAATCTCAAGTTGATCCACAAATTGATGTAAGAATAAGAGATGATGATGATGAACAAAGTATAGATATACAAGAGGAAGACTCACAACTTAAAGAAGAAAAGGATGAGTAAGAATCACAAGAAAATGCAAAAGAAGAGTCACCAAGACAAGTTACAAAAACACCATCAAGAAAAGTACAAAGAGGTCATCCAGAAAGTCTTATCCTTGGTAATAAAAGTGTTGGAGTTGAAATAAAAAGAAAACTAATGTACAGATCAGAACAAGCCTTACTATCCTCAATAGAACCCAAAACATTTACAGAGGCTAGTAAATATGGGGAATTGATCAAAGCCATGAATGAAGAGCTAGATCAAATAGAGAAAAACCAGACCTGAGAACTTGTCCGAAGGCCAAAAAATAAAAATGTTGTAGAGACCAAGTGGATCTTTAAAAATAAATTTAATGAAGATGGTCAAGTTATAAGAAATAAAGCAATACTAGTGTGCAAAGGGTATGCACAAGTAGAAGGGATTGACTTTGAAGAAACCTTTGCTCCAGTTGCAAGAATGGAAGCCATCAAATTATTTCTAGCATACTCATGCTTTAAATTTTTTAAAGACTATCAGATGGATGTAAAGTTTGCATTTATGAATGGAGACCTAAAAGAAGAAGTCTACATAGAGCAACCAGAAGGATTTGAACAACCAGGAAAATAAGAAAAAGTGTATGTATTGAAGAAGGAACTCTATGGCCTTAAACAAGCACCCAGAGCATGGTATGCAAGACTGGATAAGTACATGTTGCAACAAGGATTCAAAGGAGGCATGTCTAACAATATTATCTATCTTAAAATTGAAAAGGACAGTTTGTTAGTCACAATGGTCTATGTGGATGACATCATATTTGGCTGCAACAATGATGAATCAAATCATAAATTTTCTCAAGAAATGTCAAAAGAGTTTGAAATGTCTATGATTGGAGAGCTAACATTCTTCCTTGGACTTGAAATCACTCATTCATTGAAAGGAATTTTTATTACTCAATCCAAATACCTGAAAGAGATACTTAAAAAGTTTGGAATGGATGAAAGTGCATTTGTTAGCACTCCAAAGACAACCAGTTGAAAACTACACAAGGAATATGAGTCACCTTCTATAGATTCAACTTTCTACAGATCGATGGTTGGGAGCCTATTATATTTAACTGCATCTAGAACTGATATCACACAGGCAGTAGGAATGGTGGCAATATTTCAATCATCTCCCAAGGAATCACATGTGATGGTTTTTAAGAGAATATTTAGATATCTTAAAAGCACATCAGATTTTGGCTTATGGTATCCAAGGAATAAAGGATTTGAACTAATTTCCTACACAGATGGTGATTTGGGTGGTAGTGTGGATGAACATAAGAGCACTAGTGGAAATGCATTTTTCTTAGGAGAATGTCTAGTCTCATGGTCAAGCATAAAACAATAATCAATTTTATCTACAACAGAGACTAAATATATTGCAGCTGCTGGATGTTGCACTAAAATCTTATGGATGATATTGTTAATATTATGGTAGCTGCAGGAGGTATTTACCTCCACATGTGAGCTTGATGAGAATAGGAGACTCTGGAAAGCAAGAGAAAACCCTAATGAGTTGGCTAATAACCCTAGAAATCTTGTCGGCTCAAGAAGATAATTTATATTAGGTTATTAGCCTCCAAGAGAAGAAGTCGACCATAAATAATAATAATATACTGAACAAACACATATCCAAAAGGAGAAGTCGGTCCCAAAAAATCTAGCATAACCAGTATAAATACATGGCGCCCATTCTCATTTGACAGCATCTCAGAACTGCAGTTCCCAGTTTGGTGCACACTGCAGTTCCTAGTTTGGCGCGCACATGTGGAGGAGAGCTGCAACAACATCAAGTTTTCAGTATTGGCTTGAATATCTCTTGGCTAGGGTTTGAAATATCTGATCAGCTTTTTGTGATGCACTATCCTTGGGGAAAGGTGCGCTACCCTTTGTTTGGCTATCTAGCCTAGGGTTTGCTTCTGGAGGAATTCTCAGTCAAGGTTAAGGTGCTCAGAGGGTGGCTTTGGCCTATGGTTGGGTGACAAGGGTATCGTCAATGATAAAACGATCACACAATCTTCTATATTCTAATAGGTATGGGCCCACACCTCCTTCATTCAGTCTAAACGTTGGAAGGAAACATAGCCACTAGGATATTGAGCTCGCTGAGGAACTGCCGCTAGGGTTACTATCAGAAGCAACTTCCAGGACACTACCGCTAGGGTTACTAGTAGGAGCAGTTGTAGAAACCCTAAACCTCTTGTTGAGGCACCTTAAGTGAAGAGATTGACCTAATCTCTAGACAGATCAGTGTGCCCTAGCCTAACACATCTCCTGGCACTCTCAGAAGGCCAAGATGTGAAGTTTGGATTTCTGGTCAAATCTAGGGTTTGACCAAGTCAAACAGTCATGACGAACTCTATGAAGTTTGAGAACAAGTTAGATGGAACCTCTAACTTCAGAGCATGGAAGACAAGGATTGACCTCATCCTTGCTAAGAATAAAGTGCTGGATATCGTGAAAGGAAAGATCGTGAAGCCAGAGTTTGAAGAAGGAAAAAAGAAGGAACCACAAAATGTTGCAGCTATGGAGAAGTTCAAAGAAGTTGACATCAATGCCATGAGTATCATAGTGGATTCCATAAAAGACCACTTGATACCCTACATCTCCCATATTAACTCATCAAAGAAGATGCACGATGCCCTAACAAATCTCTTCTCAGTTAGAAACATTGGACAAGTTATGAGTCTGAAGAATGAGCTCCGTGACATGAAGATGAATGATGATGACACCATAACATCATACTTTGTAGGAATATCCCAGTTAAGATATCAACTACAAGCTATTGAAGAGATCACTTCAGAGAAGGAATTGGTGAACATAGTACTCAATGGTCTTCCCAAGACATGGGATACATTTTCCGCAAGCATGAACACAAGGAAGGAGTACCCAACATTTGAAGAACTTTGGACTTGATGTGCTCAAGAAGAATCAAGGATCAATGCAAAAGAGAAACCCCAAAAGAAGTACAATGATCAAGCCTTCACAACAAGATTCAAGAACTTCAGGAACAAAAGGAAGTTTGGTTCAA
>JZKD02S0208643.1:218184-243487 GCA_000966675.3 Picea glauca
TTTCCACAGTTGGAGGTGTTATTGTTGGTTGTTTCTCCTACCCTTGAAAAACATCATTTTCTTCAGGGGATATTATTCGTCCCGACCTTAATCGTAATTCACTGCACCCTACCGAGCTGATCTCTCCTTCTCCATTTTCCATAATCTGGACGAGCTGAGCCGATCTGTTATTTGGATTTGGGTGAGGTTGGGCTGGTAGTTGAGGGTGCAATTGGGATTGTGGATTTTGAGACAATTGAAGTGGGGCTTGTAACATAGGCTAAGTTTAAGGGGCCATCCCCATGGGTTGATTGTTTATCCCCACAGGGCGCTGCCAATTCTGATTCCAATTTGGGTTTTGGGTAGTCATGTTGGGCCACTGTGAAGGGTAAATGTTGTTGTTGGAGTTTTTCTAGGATGAGCTGGGATATTGTGAGTTAGGCTAGGTAGAAGTTGTAGTTGGCTGATTCTGCCAAGCAGGGATTGCAGTGGGCTGGTTTTTCCAAGTGGGATTTGTAGGTGGATATTGCTGGGGTTGCCAGTTTTGATTAGTAAATGACGAACCTTGCCATGTGCTACCAGGAGCTTGCTGTTTATACTGTCTGGAGAAGAAAGAGAAAGGGTCCTGCAATGTATTTGGGGGCCGATTCTACCATTGACGACGTTGAGCCATTAGATATAATGGTTCTGTTTCTTCTTCTGCTTTCTTAAAGACAACTTTCAGTCCAGGAAGCGATGGGCATTGTTCCATGTCGTGATCCTTGGTGCAGATAGCGCAAACCCAGATCGTGTCCAAAGGGAAATCCCTTGGGCCATGTTTCCTTCTGCACCTGTGGAAAAATATGGCTAACGTTTATTCTCCTTCTATTTTTTTTGTTTGGCCTGCAACACATCCAATTGTGTAGTCAGAGTGCTCAAAATGTTTGTTTTAAAGTTTTCTAAGAGATTACCAACTTAAGTTCGAGTAACACCCCCGCTGGTAATATTGCTATTTCCGGTGAAGGGGGTACGTATCCTTGATCTGGTCCTTGAACTTCCTCTTGAGCACCTGATGCACAATAGGACAATTTCAACATAAGTTTCTTGATAAATATCACCGTTCCCCATCAAATTAAATGTTTCTACCCATTCATCTTTCATACCTTTAATCATAGTTTCCTTAAGTACTTCCCTTGGTAGCGTGCCATAGGGTGATCTTTGTAAATTATATTGAAATCTCTCTACATATTCTTCTAATGATTCATTTTCTTTTGCAGTCATTTGAAAGATTTCATCTTTTAAGTCTTTGGTTCTACAATAATCCTAATATTTTGTCAAGAAGGCTTGTTTCATTTCATCCCATGAGTTTATAGTTCCTCCCCCTAATCCCATGAACCAGCGTAGAGCTGCTCCTTTCAAAGTGGAGGGGAGCAATTTTAATTTTTGGGGTTCAGAGGTGTAATCATATCCTCTACATAGGACATCAAATTCAAATAAGAATGCATTCAGGTCTTCTGAGATTAACCCATGAAAGGTTGGCAGGTTTTGTAGGGGAATAGCCTTCATGGGGGCATTAGCAATTGGATCAACTATCGGATATTCCAAAGTGGAAGTCTGGGGACGTTGTGGATTTGGTTGTGCCATTTGATCGAAAATATGCCAGAAATCTTTAGGGATTTCTTGATCCAGATATTTTATTTGAATTGATTGGTTATCTGATCTTCTAGGGGATCTAATTGCACTCCCTCTGTCTGGAATTTTAGGTATACCTTCTTCTTTTATAGGAGATTCAGGATTGGGTGGTGGGTCTGTCTTAGTTATCCCACTAGTTTCTCCTTCTCCTTCCTCCAGATTACAAGAGTTTCCCTCTTCTAAAGGGTTGAGGGGTAGAATATCTGTGATATGAAAACTTAGCTCAGTCCCTTCAGTTTTGCTATGAATCTCAGCGTGGGTTGCAGTTGGTGAAGCTGCCACATGAGGGATTTGGGTGGATCCTTTTCTAGGTCCAACCGAGGCTTGAGATTCTGCTTTTCAGATGATGTCGTCTATGAAAGTACTTCTTCCAGGGAGCACCAAGCCCTGGGGTTTGGTAATTTTTGATGGAGGTTTTGGTTTTTCAAGATCTTTCTTCTTAGTCATACACACTTCACACAACAAAAAAGGAAAAAAATCGAAAAGGAAAAAAAAAACACCTATGCAACCTCTTAATGCGTCAGCTGGAGGTAGGAGATGGTATAAGCATCTTACTTATTGCCTGCGTAGTTTCTTAACTTCCATCTTCAATACATCATCCTCCAGAGGCACAATCTATGCTACCTTTGACATTCTTCTCCAACAATGGCGCCAAAATGTTGGGCTCTAAAGATGTCTAAAAAAAACCTTAGTTTAACATTAATTTATCAACCCGAGGATTCGTCTTTTATCTCAAAGAATATCGGCAAAGTCTATGCAGATAGCTTATAAAGGCTAAAATCGTGTAGCGAAGGTAGATCTGAGTTTTTCAACAATCAAGTTCCTCAAACATTCATTAAATCTTCTAGGGATTGAAATATAAAGCTATGCAAAAGGAAAGGAACTAAATAATCTATTGAATTCATTCTAAAAGCAGTAATTGAATCTAGATAAAGACTTGCAGGAATTGCTATCATTATGAATCAGAATTGCTGAAAAGAAAAAAGGCGAATTACTCCATCTATGGAAAGGAACAGAGACTGTAATCTAACTGAAAAGAGACGACAATCATATTTCTATTGAAAGGAACAACAAGTATATTCTAGCAGAAAGGAACAACAAATGTAAACTAATGAAAGGAACAACAAATGTAAACTTACGAAAGGAACAACAAATGTAAACTTATGAAAGGAACAACATATGTGAACTTATGAGGAACCTTCACGCATCAAATCCTAGTAATGGGAATTGGAACATCAATCATTCAATACTTTAGGGAATATATATTTCTTGCAATTGGCATGAAACCATCAACACACTTATGTGTTTGTTAACTACTATAAAAGAGAATTGAATCACAAGACAAAATTTGAGCTGATACAATTACAGATCGAACAATAGCTTCCTTAGACTGGGCCCTCGGTCCTTAGAAGCACTGTTATTTGAAACTCAGTATATAAAAATGGAAAAACTGCTCGAGGCTTCTATTGATTTCATAGCTGGTACAACATTTCTACAAAAACTGCTAATGCAGAGCAATTCTATATTCTCTATTCTTGAGTGCAAAAATCTCTCTTTTCTTCAAGATCTATTTACCCCTTATATGTTACAATAGTCTGGGTAAATTAAGATATCCCGAGGATCGAGAGATCCTTAAGATTGCTTTACTATTACAATGAGTAACTCAATTATCTTTAAAACTGCTTTGCGCCATAAAGTCTTCAACCTCCAATAGCTTGCGCATCTTCAAGATTACCCTTGCTATCTTGGGTTCAAAAATATTTAACTAATCCTTCAATAAAACCAGACAATTCCAATCATATTTAGAATCTATGTAATCTAATCTCCAACAATCAACGCTAAAGGGCATATTATTCATTTTCTATTCTATTTTCTTCTAAATAACCAAAAAGTCAATCAAAATAATATCATGAACTGTGGGAAAAGGAAGATATTTATACCTTTTTCATAACCTAACAGGTTCAATGCTCAAGAGCGCACAAAAAAAACCCCAACTACCGACCCTTTCGGAAATACCTGCGAAGCAGATGAAGTCTCACCCGAGGTAGAGGCAGGGGTGGTTGCAGGACTCAGGTGTCTGCAACCTTAGCTGGGACACAGATATATGATTATAGCACTTAACAATTATCTAGCATGGTTTATCCATCAATATTCAACCCTTACAACACTTCGCAGATAACACAGAGCATCACAGTATATACTTAGATTCAAGAAGACTTAGCACTTAGATACAACAAGATAGATTGGATTCACCAGATCATACACTAAACATCTTATATATTAGATCCAACATTCATTCCTATCTCAGAAACACAAAGCATAACTAAATCTACTTAATCACATCAAGCACTTAGCCAAGAAGGAGATAAACACATTAGGTCAAAGCATAGAGCACAATACACAAAGTTACCATGGTTCACCCCCACCATGGGGCTACATCCACAAAGTCTTCTTCTTTATATTATCTCAGTCAAGCGGTTACAACACAGAGCTTCAATGACCCTTACTTCGCATAGGATAGAAGATCTACGCAACTCGCTAGATCCTTCTTCCTTTCACTTCAGCATAAAACTACAACAACTTGCATTGAGCTTTTCAATCTCCTTACAATCATGCAGAAAGAACTTGCAATATACATCCGATCACACAAATCCAGTTACTAGCACTAAGCCTTTAGCTATACATCACATAGATGTACTACCCTCTCCTACTTACATTGCCTAAGTATCTATTTATAGATTACAAAATGGGCCTAAACGTGGGTGAACCCACGGGTCGACATCCCTTTCCCATTACATCAACCCAAAACCCTAAAGGGACCCAAAAATAGGTCTAGTTTCCCTAATTTCCGCTTCGCATTGCCCTCCATCTTTGGCAAGCTGTCGTAGTTGCAAAAACGGTCAAATATGACCAAGTATTCTTCAAAACTTGGTCAAGGGCCAACAATTGCAGATGAAGAAAGAGCAAGAGAAGAGGCAAGAAAGAAAGAAGAATAAGAGGTAGTGGAAAAAGGATCTGTTGCAACCACATTTGTGCAGTTGGGATCTACTAAGGAAGAATAAACAATAATGGACAAGAAGAGGAGAAAAAATGAAAGGTCCATAAGAAAAAGAATGACACTGCTGAAAAGAAGAGAAATATTGTAGAAGAGGCTAAAGCCAAAGCCAAATTCGATGCAACAACAACCACTGTAGAAGAAAGAGAAAATACAACTACACATAAGGAATCCAAATAAAAAGCAACAACTAATAAGGCAACACCAGATTCAACAAAAATGACAGAGGCAACGGAAAAGGTAGCTAAGGAAGTAGACGACAAAGCAGTTGAATAAGAACTATAAAAGAAGGACGTTGAAATAAGGAATGACGATACTCAAGTGATGGACACCGATATCCCATAGATATCAACAACAGGTGCCAACATACATATACCATTCAATGGGTTAGTTTTGGGACTATGTACTCCATTCAGACCCAATGAAATACCCAACCTAAAGAACTTCACATACAATAAAGTATCAGGATGAGTTGTGCAAGAACATGTGAATTTTTGCCAGTGACTGGGGGAAATCCAATCCAAGTTCTCACATAAACCCCCATAACAGGAAATGTCAGCGAAGACCCATTTGCCATAGCTTCTACTAGCTCTGCTTTCATGAACACCACAGAAGATAATGTTCACATATTACACCAAAAAAAACTAGAAAAAGAAGCAAGGATCAAGGAATTAGAAGAGAAGCTCCAACAGGTAAATATTGATGAGGGCAGTCTGCAAAGCTTTAAGGCCAACATAGAAAAGGTTAAGACAAATATAGAAGAGGCTATAATAGACATATATTCCCACCTACACAAAAATTGACCGCCACCATCATAGATCAACAGAGCAGGGTGCAGACTAAGCTCACATAATTCAACACCATCCAAGAAGACATGAAAGATATTGAAAAATGGATTGCAGAAATCCCAGATGCACCGATCGAGCTCTATCGCCCCTCAGTAATGGAAATAAAGACATATCTCTATTCAGTAGAGTGTTACCAACAAGATGGACTAAGTGTAGACAAAGAGACCACGAGTTCAATGGATGTATGTTCAAAACTACACAAAGAGACACACAAATTGATCAAAAGATGTCGACTTCCCCAATTGGAAGAGTTGGGAGAAAATATCACAATGGAAGAACTGGTCGATAAAATACAGGACAACACAAGCCACAGACAATAAATTACCGAGTCTGCCACCAAATTAATAATGGACTTCATTGAACAACATCTCATCCAACCGACCAAAGTCCATACTATGATCCAAGCATTCATGACTACCTTGTCAAAAGATATGCAGATCCTCGATAACCATATAGACATGCACATAGTTTCCCTTGAGGAATTAACATTTCACTAGATCTCAACACTATATGAATAGTTGGAAATTTGGATAGCATACATCAGGGATAAGAATCCATAAATGAGACAAAATAACAATTTGAATTTGGTATTAACTATAGTCTATTTTGTATTTTCCAACCACTTTCAACTTTGTCATCACTATGTATACATGTCATTAATTATGTAGAGGGAAGCCGAACAATTTTGTAACTGCTCCTCTAGGAATACAAGAAGTCACCTTCAACAACTAGGAATAATTGTATAAATAATGGAAGAGACCCATTGGGAAGGGGCTCTTCAATCTTTGTATACACTCTAGAACTCTTTTTGGAGAAAATATTTAGTTAATGAATATGGAGAAGCCCCTAGGGCCAATTTTATGAAAGAGAGAAGAATTTGCATGTGTTGTTGTTTCGTTGTGAACTATTACATGCAACATGTATGATGTTCACATGGGATGTAAGGATATATTTGCCTATAGACTAATCTAATGCAATCTATATCACTTTTGAAATTTTGTTATTCCTCCTTATCTTTTATATGTCCTGAGCATATGAGTTGTGATGTATGTGGAAAATATAGTTTATATTTTTCTTGTTATATATTTTGCATGCATGTGTTTCTAATTTCGCACCTTCATTACAACTATTTGAGTGAAGTTTTCAGTAGAGTTTAGTTCAATACAGTTCATTCGGTTACGATAACTCGCTCCTGGCTGGGATATGATAGAATAGGGTAGAAATAGGTTAGATTTATTTTCATACATAATCTTCATCTACATATTTACATTGTATAACAACCCATGTTCACCCTCATAACCAGTAATGACATCTGGGAAATAATCCGGATGGGTTTCCTAAACCAAACGACACATAGTCTAATTGGGACCTTGTATCAGGGAGTACCCCTTACTGTTGTTGGGCATATCAGCCTCGTCAACACATTCCAAATTCTTTGGTTTTTTATAATGCATCTTATTTTCATCTCTTAAAATAACTAAATATAGTTTTGAGAAAGGGATTATGGTTAAATATTCTACAAACTAATACCCTCAAGGAAATGGCTTAGCAGAGTCAACCAACAAAAATTTAATACAAATCCTTAAAAAGATTGTTCATGAACATCAAAGGAATTGGCATAAACAACTTCATAATGCATTCATTGGGAAAACATAGTAACACCTAAAAAATCATTAGGAAATTCACCATATTTTCTTGTCTATGGAAAACAATCTACGCTACCTCCTAATGTTTTTCTTCCTTCTTTGCAACTAGCTGAGTCTGTTCAAGAAGAATCATGTCCAAAGATGCAAAAGAGAATAGAAACATTAATGAAGTTAGATGAAGAATGAGAAAAAACCAAAAATAAATTTCATGAACATCAAACAATAATCAAATGATGGTTTGATAAACATTCAATTGATAACAAAGATTTTCAAATTGCATATCTAGTCTTGAAATGGGACAATGCTCATGAAGAAAAAATAAAACACACAAAGTTTCAACACCTTTGGCTAAGACCATTTCAAATTGCTAAAAAACTTGGCCCTTCAACAAATATTTTACAATCATTAGATGAGGAAGTTTAAAACCTCCCCGCGAATGGCCAAATTCTAAAAAAATATTTTGCTTAGTCATTATTGAATGACGATTTGTAAATATGGTATAGTTTCTTATGATTTATAAAAACTTATTTCTTATTTTTTCTGTTTGTTTTAGGTGTCTTTATTTTGGTTGTTATTATTCACTTCACTCTGGCTACACATCAAAAGGCATGTCTCAGTTATAAATGTGAAAGGGTGTTCTCAGTTGATGTTCACCAGATCCTTAGATATAAGTTAGTAACTTCTGGTTATGGAGGAAATTTTACTTGTTATCAAATATAATTATAGTGTTCGCTTGAAATAAAATACTTATCTAATATTTTTATAAGAGCTTCATCCATTTCACAATATAATATTGGCATTAATGATAATTCGAAATGGAAAAAAAATCCTTAGGCTTAGTTTTTATCCACCAAAGTTTTGTTATTCAAAATAACTCTTGTATCACCCCACTTCCATCGCACTCATTGCATACACAATATATTTATATATATCATAAGAGTGTAAAATTATGAAATGGAAGTTGAAAATCACTAGTGTAAGTGTGGGAAGTACAAGTAAACCCGTCGGGGTTATGGAGGCTCCCTGGCAATGGGGAAATGCTTGTATGATACTAAGGCATCTTTGTTGGGGCTATGGACACTCGCGAGAAACGATGCAATGCTGGGTTCAAGAGAGATGAGGAACAAATGCTTGCAAAAATTGGTTTGTATAAAGACTTAGGCCTTTGATTTTATTTCATAACTAATTAGAAACTTGTTGTATTATTTCAAAAGAATGAACTCTATTTTGTTTCTTGCTCTTTTAAAAATGTTATGATAAGCAAAGAGTATTGATGACAAATAACTAATCTTTTTCAAATATCAAGTATTGTACTTTTAAACTAACAAGTGAAAACCTTAAGCTGAGAATAACATATAAAAATGATCCAAACATCCCTATACTTTGAATAACAGAGATAATTTCTCCCAATGTGTTGCCATCTATTGTGACTGATACAACAACCCCCCCCATTATTGAATTTTTTCAAATAAAAATAATGGGTCCCTTACAATTTTTTTTATTATCTTTCGGTTTGCTTTCTTTTATTTTCATCGTTGGTTTATTTTTAGTTAACTCTTGATTTAGCTTAGACATATTAATAAATTTCTTTGAATCAAAACCAAATAAACCGCTAGTTTTCTAAAAGTTATTGGTTAAATAATTATTCGGTGTCTCGGTGGTCAGGTTGAGTTTCTAGTTTAATTTTTTTTTTTTTACAATAGTTCTCCCTATCTCCTGGTGGTGTAGTGCACTTGTTTTCCAGTGGTTTGGTGGCTCAATTAGTCATTGATCATACTAATGTTTTCATGACTTGCGCTATGTTTCAAATGGTAGCTCGATAGTCCAGGGCTCGAGTGGCACGATTAATTACAAGGTTATATCTAATAAACCAATCAATTAATATAATCACACTGGCCCGAGCCTTATCGTCGTGCTTATAAGTTTGGTTGCAAAGACAATCTCAGTGATCTAGTGCCCTATTATGAATGTTCCCTCTCCATTTCGAAATTCTAAACTATTTTTTCTCCATTAATGACTCTAATGATCACTGATTAATGAACATTAAAGTGAATTTATCATGTAATGGGATATGGATTAATCCCGAAAAATGATATGGGTTATACGCATAACATTCTTTCTCTTTGTCATTTCACGCATTACTCTGAGCTTGTTAGTAGAAAAATTGTGTGAATTCCAAGAAGTAAAAGACACAATTTTCTTCATAAAACTTTTCTGGTTAGTACTAGCATTCAGATCATTGTTCATATTATTGAATTAAAGTTCTATATGTTGAATTCTCACTTTGAATTTCTTGCAATTTACATGAACTCCCTATGACAAGATGAGAAGGAAGGGGAAAGCAAATAAACATAAAGACGAGGAGGAAGAAATATAAAGGAACCCAAATTCAACTTTCTACTCAAACACCTCACATAAAATTGGAGTCAAGAATAACATGGAATGGAGCGAAATATACAAATTCATCAAAGATGGAGATTTCACAGATGAATATGAGACCAACATTGATGACCTTGAAGATATCAAAAAGTCCAGTCTGCATAGAATAACAACCAGACCAACTATCCTTCCTTATTATGACATGCTACAATGGATTATTTCCCATACTAATATCTCTACTTGTACAATTGTAAATTCTTCTCTTAAAGTTATTGGGTCATTTAGGCTAGAGGATATTTCCAATATTTACAAGTTAGGGCCAACCAAAGTCAGTTTGGATGAGAAGTTTATTGAGGGTTTCATTGAAAAGGAAGTTAAAAAAGAAGAAATTCAAATGGGTGATTTAATTAGGGAGTGGTGGCATGATCCTTCTTTTAAAATCATTTCAAACAAGATATACCATATTCAAAGATTGAAAATACCTCCTCTGTTAGTCACCATTATGCTCTGTCGGTTATATGGTGAAAAATATTCTTTGAATTTTAAACTGGGTTGGGTTCCCCTCATTCACCAGGTTTTAAAAGGAGAAATTTTTAATTGGGCCCATATTCTCTCTGCTAATATATAACAATAAGTAAATAAATCACAAGAGGCACCACTAGGATATTTCCCTGGGTTTGTTTTATGTCTAGCTATCAGATAGATGTAGCCTATGTAGTTACCCCTTTTCCTTTATTGTCTTGGAGCTGGTATTCTTCTCAATATCCAATCCATATGCATTGTTCTAAGTTATGGGAAATAAATTGCAAAGACCATTTTTTTATGAAGTATGCAATCATTTTATGATTCCTCTATACATGGATTTAAAAAATCCACCAAATCCTAGCTTTACTCAGGAAGCCATGAATACTATCAAAAAATAGGAGAGTAGTTCATTGATGATCATTTTTCTTACATGAGAATATATGGTTGTGAATGAGCACCTTGATTTTTTCCCATATATGTTCCAGATATAATGGTGCTTAGGGAGATAACATATCAGACTCTAGTCGTTGGTATTATCTCCTCCTTATCAAAAATTCAAAAGAAGTAGTGGTTGCATTTTCCAATTTCATTGGGAATTTATTGGTTACTAAATTCCAAATATGCCTTAAAAGAAGTTGAACAACTTGAAGGAATTTGGTTATCTAGAGGAAATTTTAAATGACGTGAACCAACAGGCTTGGTCAAGAAACCTTGCAGCATGGTTAAAAATGTCAAAGCTTATAATCATGAGGATGATCCATTTGATATTTTTTTTTCAGAGAGATCATAATTATAAAGAAGTTGTCCAAAGAATCCAGGATTTGAAAAATAGTCCCAAAATACAAGAATTCTTGGATTGGGAGTTTAATAGGAAGAAGGATTTTCTAATAGAAAAAAGTGAAAAGCAAGGAATTTTACAATGAAGTGTGGATGAAGAAGATGATGCATAATCAAAGTTTGAGATAGAACAAGATCAAAACAATTTAGCCAGTGACATGCAAATAGATAAGCAAAATAAGGATGATGATGTAACAAGGAAATATGATCAAAACAAAGACAATGGAGATACACAACAAAAATCTCAAGACAAAGCAACATTACAGAATCATGAGAAATCTATTGAAGAGATAAAAAAGAAGGTAGTACTACCGAAAGTATTGAATGCACTCGTTCAAAAATCATCGCAATTGTCACTGCCATTCATACCACCCTTATTACTTCTATCCCTAGATATTAATATCTGCAACTTTTGATATTGATAGCTTTCAACCTGTTCAAGAAATTGTCTTTCCTCTAAATACTTTTATTTTCATTGATACTAAAAAACGATCATCAAAAGAAGAAACAAGAAGAGAAAAATAGGGAAACCTGAAGAGACTTCACATGAATTACTTCAACTATGGAATGTTGCACATTTGAATGAGAAAGAATTTGGAGAAGAAACCATCGATGCCTTAGGATCCTTTGTTGATGCAAACAAATGGTCTCTCAACAAACTCACTTCCCAATTGAGAAAGGAAAAGAAGCAACTAACATATTTGCAGGAGCAATTAAATGCTCGAGAGTCCATCTTGTCCAGAGAAAACCAATTCCAAATGAATCAGTGGATTGAAGATAATAAGGTATCTATTGATACCATTGACAAACATAAAGTTGAAGAAAATGACATCAAAACAAAACATGCCGAGTAATTATTTGTTCTCCAAGAAGAAAATAAAGAAATGATCAAGATCCATGAAGAGCAAATTAATGTTCTGGTGGCCCAAATCAATGAGTTAAAAGTGAAACAAGAGAACATAGAAATCATCAAAACATAATCCATTGATATTAGTGATAGATTATCTTCTCTTTAAGAATTATTTTATGCTAATTTGAATGAAATCAAAGGACATCATGACCAGTTGTTGAAATTTACTGAAGAGTCTAAAATACAATTTGAGAAACAAAAAGTTGCTTAGGAGTCTTTTGAGAAAATAAAAGTATGGGAAACTAAATATAATAGTGTGCCTAAAGGTTGTTCCAAAATGAATGATGAGCAAAAAATTCAAATACAAGTTTCACTAGACTCTTGGTGTACCAATTGTGACTTTTCACTGGATTTGATCAAGGAAACCGGTAAGAACTACTCAGATCTCTAAGATTTGGCTCTAGATATTATTGAAGATCATGAGATGCCCCATGTTCAATTTCTTGGCCAGGCAATGCCTTTATCAAATTGTCTTACAAATGTAAACCAATGAATAAGTTCACATGCAAACAAAATCACACATCTTAATTTCTGGAACATGGAAGCGGTCAAAGAGTTCATCTCCAAATTGATAGAGTGCTCGAAGTCTATCGACACCTTTATCTTGAAATTCAAATCAGAGAAAAAATATGTTGCTTAGAAAATCTACTGATGCAAGTTGAATGAGGATATTCCTCATCCACCTCTAATTTCACCAATGCTTGAAAAGTCCACTCTATGGAAATCCTTCATCAAAGAATGAGAGAGTGAAGTCAATAAAGAATCTACAACCAACGAAGGAGACATATCTTCTTGATATGAATGGTTAAATTAAGTTGACACTTGGAAAATTCAATTGAAGGAAAAGAGGAAATTGTCCTCAATTTCAAGATCTCAAATCCATTTAATGTAATTTGGTATATGGAGAAGGGTTGGAAACTAGAGACTCAAAATTATTATTTTTATCAGTTTGAATTAAATTTTGAAGACCCAGTCTTTTTGGCAAATTCATTTTTGAGTAATGTGAAGTTTGTAATGATTGCATTTTTGTTAAATTTTTGCAAATTCATATACTCCAGTTTTATGTGAATTCTTTACATAACTCTTTTTACTTTCCAATTGATTCTATATCAAATGAAAGATGCATTATTATTATCGAGATTATTTGTATGGTCGATTAAATTGATGCATTTGGGATTATAGTTTAATAAGCTTCATAGATTGTTTTCTAAAAAGATTATCACTCATTATTCTCCTCTTTATTTGATATTTATGTGCATATTATAAATTGATAGTCAATAGAAAATATATTCATGTATGATTAGAAGATTATTCTTTTATATTGTGAATAGATAAACATTATTCTAGAGCTGACCTATGAAATGATGGTCTTTGATCTCTATGTTTTCCAGATATATTTAAAATTTTCTTTGACTATAAATGGGATGTATATATAGTTGTTGTATTCTTCTTTAAGTTACAACAATTACAATGCTTAATAATTCCTTAGGATTATGAATTTGTTCTGTTCTTGGGAATTAATTATTCTTATCTGCATATTTTAGTTTTTAAAGCATTACTCTCAATTTTTTAGATAGGATAGATATATTAAATAAGTTTTCATTTTTGCAATTTAGGTTCAGATACATCAGATTACAGATTTAAAACGACCAATTCTCCTATCCAAGAGCAACTTTATTGAGTGGAAAACCAATCCCACATATCGATTGGAAGCTACCATCCCAGACGAAAACAAGTCTAATTGGGACTTGTGATCGTGTAGCTATCCCCTACTGTAGAAGGGAATTTTTTCCCCTGTTAGTACCCGACAAAGATTTAAGTTATTCTAAATTACCTGTTCCAAAGACTCGGAAGGATGTACAAAGTTTTTTAATACATGAAGGATATACCAGATTTTTTATTGATAATTTTACAAAAATAACCGCACCTTTGTTTAAATTGCTTACAAAAGACAATGATTTTTTTGGACTAACCAATGCCACAATGCTTTTGAAACTCTTAAGGAAAAAGTTTATGTGGCACTAGTTTTACGAGGACCAAATTGGTCTCTTCCCTTTCATATATAAACCGATGCTTCAGATACAATCATTGGAGCAATTATGGGACAAAAACAAGATCACCACTCCTATGTCATTTATTTTATTAGAAAAAATTTAACTCATGTTGAATTGAATTACATAGTTACAAAAAATGAGTTTCTTGCAGTTATGCACACTATAAATAAATTTAGACATTACTTTACCGGTTATGAAGTTTTTATTCATAATGATCATTATGTTATTCGATACCAAATTTTGAGCAATAAAAATTGATGGAAAAGATGATGACCCAAAGTTGTCAAATCTATACAACCTGGAAATACCATCAATAATACCAGTTGCTAGGAAATGCTTAGGATCTTTTAAATCCTTGATTACAACTTGGTAAGGTGAAAACTCTACTATTTTAGCTTCACCTAAATGAGTTATTTGATATACATATAGAATATTTTAGGAGATACTTGGAACATATATAATACACCATTAAAATGAGAATCATCTAGATGAATGGTTCCAAACCCTACAACACTAAGAGATATATCATTACCAACAAATATTTGTTTGGTGTTACATTCATTAATATTAGAAAGATGGCTTAATCCTTAGCTATATGATAAGATACTCAAGAATCAATAAGCTACTCATTTGAAGAAGAAGTAGATGTTGTATTGAAGAAAAAACTATATGAAGGAAGTGCATGTCCATGAGAAGAAGAGTTAGAAGAAGAAAAATCAAGATTGATGTTGTGCTTCTCCATTGATACTTCCAAGGCCTCCATCTTCTTAAAACATGTAGACTCTAGATGACCATCTCACCCCAAAAAATTGCAATGTCTCTCAGTCTTTCTACTTTTTTATTTTGTTCCTTTCTCACCATTAGGAGTAGGAGCTAGCTGAGAGAGTTTGGGACCCTTGTTTTGATTGTTTTTGCGAGGATGTTACTTCTTTGAATGCTTGGATTTATCCTTTCTCTAGGCCACCAAGGATTTTTTAAATGTACCCACAATACTTATCACTCCAAGATGCAAGATTTTATCTTGCTCTTTAATCAAAGAATCACAAAAGGCTTCAAGAGAGGGTGGTGTGTACGTAGCCCTTAGAGATTTTCTAGTGGAGTGAAAGTAGATACAAAAATAGAATATGCACTACCAAGCTTAGTAAGAATAACATATATCAACTCGTCATATTTATTTTCTATGTTACCTTCTTCAAGTAAAAGTATGAGTATTTTGAACTTAGATAGATAATTTTCAATGATAGAGAAATCACTATATATAAATAAATCAATTGGTTTTCACATTGGTGGGCTCAAAACTCATTGTGTTTACCAAATATAGTTTCCATGTTTTTCCAAGTGTCATCTATTTTGTTGACTCTGTTAGCATGCTGTAAAAATTTTCGGCTGATAAAACAAATGACAGAGGTAACCTACAAACCAACTTTAGAGTTGGGTACTAGCCTGCTCAACTCAAAGAGGGCTCTCTCATGTCACTTGGTCTTTAATAAATGAGTTTTATTTAACAATTCAATGGCTAGGTTTTGTTTCTTTGGAGGGTTTTTTATAATTTTGCTGGCAAGGAAGGGGAGGGACACTTAGGGATATGGAGTCAAACTTCTGAAAATGAATGGAAGCACTGACTGGTCAATAGAACTATCCATATGATAAAGGCTAAATGAGGTGATAAATATGGGTCATAAATTGTGAATTTGTAGAGTATAAGAAGTAAAAAACATATAATTGTATCAGAGCATTAAATAAATGAATTCTGACATTAGTTAGGAAGAACTTAACACAGTTGAAATTGATTAAGCCAAGAGCATCACAAGATTAATTCTGGGCCTTTAACTATCCAATTTAAACAAAAGACAGTGAAAATGAAATTTAAGCATACAAGAAAGACATACAAAGAGAGGATACAAAACTTACATCACCACCATTATAATCTTTTCATGGAAACTTCGAGACTTCTGCATGTGTATTCTATTCAGCTTCAAAAAATTACATTCAAGTTCTGAATAGCTAAAAGAATTCCATTGCACTTCTGCCAACCCCTAATACATTTGGAACTCCTAATATTTATACAAGTTGAGCTCCTTCGGTTTGAAACCGATTACAATGATTACAATGATCCGTTTCGGTTTCAAAATTGAATACAATAATTACAATGGACTGTTTCGGTTTGAAACCGATTACAATAATTAGCAAGAAAACGTTTCATGATCCGGATTTTGGATCTTATGGAATTTCAGTTTCTTTCCTTTCCACTTGTTCTTCTCTGGTCTTCCACGTGATCTTCCATCTTCAGTGACATATGGACATCATCTACTGGACCCTGGAAAACTACACTTTGTCTTACCCATCCATACTATCTCCTTCCATTGCAAGTCAGAAGGGATATCATAATCTATCATTTCTTTGATCAGGATCTCCAGGTCAATGCAAGAAGCATATGTCACGACTAGTATTCCAATTTTGACTTCTTTGAACTGATTCAGAATCTCAAAGTCTGTAATCAAATGCTCAACTAGTGTAGCTCCTTTCAGATTTTCCTCCAGGGTTTCAAACTTGGAGTGATCCATTCTTCATTGAGTGAGGCAAGCGTTGTATTCTTCATGATCATAAAATTTTCCCTTGCCATCCCAAAATGGTGGGAGTCCTTTGATAAACAATTCTTCAAACAAATCCTTGAATTCTTGCACACTTTTTTCCATCTGTGTTGCCTTGGTTTGGACTGATTTCAACAAGTTATGTTTAGCGATAACCATCCCGACCTAGATAATCAATGTAGTTATGTCTTTAACTCCAATAGTCTGAAGGTCTACAATAGGAATGGATTTGAGTAGATTTATGGTGTGTTGGGCCCATTTTGATGGTTTCTTTGCTAAAGTTTCATTCACAACAGTTCACCTACTTCTGGTTGTGATGGCTATGCTATCTTTTTCATTAATGAAATTCAAATATACTCTGAACTTGGTAGCTTCAACAGCTATAGAGTCCCATATGATATGCTTGGCCCCCTACAATAGGCCTTTGCCTCTTAATCTTACCTTCAATTTATCTATTCTTTCCTGCAGGACTTCATTCTCCTTTTGAAATTGAGCCATTCTTTCATCCTTTGTCTGCATCTCCTGCTTCAATTTCTCTATGCTTCCTTTTATCCCTTTGATTTCTCCTTCTTTCAGGATAACCTGTGACATAGCTTGGACAAGTCCTTCAGTGTTTGGACCAGCTTCTGTAGCAGGAGGTAGAACTACAACCCTGTTGAGCAATTATGTCTGCTCTTGTGACCACTTCACCTTTTCTCGTTCTAGCTGCAATGCCCTAGCCTTGTATTCCAATGCCTCTTGATGAAGTGTTTCATTTTCCTGTTCTAGAGAAACTAATTCTGATGTTTGTGGATGCTTAGTAGTAGACATTTTAAATTTCTTCTTCAAACTTTGAATTAATTTATCTTTCTCATCCAATGAGGATTTCACCCCCTGGGGGTCTTCAGATTCCAACCTCTTGACCTGAGTCTGCCAAGCTCTGCTAGATGCTTTTTCTTGCCTTAACTTCCCTTCCAATTTCATTTCATAAGATGACAACTTTGAATTCTTCAAGCTTAAACTCAGGTAATCAGAATACAACATATCACTAGTATTCTTATGGAATTTGACCTTGTCTGGAGCATTGATGTTGTCATACCTTATCTTTATCTTAGAGACTTTGTCTTCATCTTCAACTGCAATGCTAAATATCCTCTTCTCAACATCCCTTACTATGAACATAGAATATTTATGTTCATAATAATTTTCCACTTCAGGGACTAATTCCCTCATCTCACCCAGAGCTATGTTTCCCTTCTCAACATACTGTTTTGCCAAATCTTCTTTAGATTGATAAATTGCATCAGATGTTTTATCAAATATGTATTTCTTGTTGCTAAAGGTTCTTGAGCCACCTTCACTTTGGAGGTTTCTTTCCTTTTCAACCTCTACAATGCTGGTACCACTTTCCACCATATCTAGATTTTATTTTTCTCTAGGCTCTTCCTCCTCTAAATCCACTATCTGTGGAGATAGTGTAATATTCATCTTCTTAGGAGAAGTCTACTGATCACTGGTTCCCATGGAATCTGAACTATTTCTCTTGTTGTAAACACTCATCTTAGGAACTTTGAATATCAATTTTTGAGAAGCTTGTTGTGTTTGACTTTGTTGTAGGGTTGCCTCCACTTGCTGCGTTTGAGTTGGTTGCAAGATTGCTTCCATATCAACACATAATTATAGGTTTGTCGGCTTATCAAAACCCTCAACATGTTCATGCTCATAAGGGGCCTATTTTTTCATAAATATTATCTTGGATATGATTTGGTGTGGATCATATCTTCTTCCATGTAGTTGTGCAAAACCAAACTCTTTGAGCTTTGCTTGAATCTGAGATAAGCATGATATAGTTTTGACAATGAAGGGGCCAATGATAAAGGGAACTTGAGGTTGGAGGCTTTGTGCAACTTCAGGAAATGCTCTATCTCAGATATAATGATTTTCCTGATGAATTCAAGGGCAAAGATTTTTGGGGTTAGAAAAATAGGCAATAGATAGGGGGATTCATGAAAACCATAAACCCAGATTACTGTTGAGTGCATGAATAGTACCCAATCCCCCACTCTGTTCTCTAGTTTTGGCTCCAGATAGCTCCTCATGTCATCCAAAACTCTAGGTAGGTTGGTGTTGAAAATTAAACTATAAATTCTGGACATGACTTTGTTTATGAAGATAAGCAGTGTAATCCTTTTACATTCAGTTGATACAAATGATGCTTCATAAAATTCTCTCTTATTGGTTTCCAGGAAAATCTTCAGCAGATAGGTGTAGTATTTGAAATTCCTTAGAGAGGGAAAATTCATTGGCCATTTATGGATATTATCAGCTATGAATTGATCAAAACTGATGCGGAATGACATGCCAAACTCTGACTTAAAAAAGGTCAAAAGGAAACCGAGCATGACTTCGACCATATGTTTGTTATTGTCTAGACCTAAAACTTGACTCAAGAGGGAACAAACCCATTTAACTTCAATAACCATTATACTCACATTCATTGGCAAAGACAAACTCTCTAAAACATGTTATGGTTTGACAATTGTCTGCAAAAACATATCTCGGACCTCTGATGGACATTCTCTATATACCCTAATTATATTTTCTTCATTGAAAGGTTCAAAAATTACAGAAAAAGACTCTGGTATACCGAGGGACTCTTGAATTGATAGACTCTCTACCCTACACATGACCTCAGATCCTCGTTTATTCACGACAATGCTTTCTTCATGTGAATATTGTTCGACGCACCAACCTATAAATTCAGGAAAAGGGAAATCGATTTCGACAACATAGGGGACTATGGTGGTTTGGACTACTTCTAGGAATGATATACACCTTCCTAATTTATTAGAAAGGTTGCTTCTGGACACAAAGATGGGTGAAATGGTGACTTCGGTATCAAAAACATCCGAATCTCGGTCAATTAGGTCTTATTCATTCGCCACAGTATCTTGTTATGTTACCAAGGTTATGATAGGATACATGGTTGTGATTCAAAATAACTAGAAATGAGCAGAAATGGCGTGCAGTTGGGGTACTGTTGAGATGCAGTTGAAAGAGGGTGGTCACACCAAGTTTCAAATGGTCTAGTGTTTGAAATAATAATAATAAAAAACTAACAAAATGCCCTTTTATACTTTTCCAAATTTTGGGGGCGTGAGGAAGTGGTTTGGGGCAACCTGCTTTTGACCCCGAAATGCACCTGGTGGTGCCACATATCCCCGAACGAAAACCATGGTTTAAATTTCGACCCTCTTTCCAAAATTAACCTCTGTGTAGTTTCTCCCCCCGAAATCATCCTTGACTGTCGATCTTTAGAGTTCACAATATGCGATGCGTCGGGCCCCATCAACTTAGTGCTCCTGCCAGATTTAGCCTCTCCCTACCATAGTTAGCCCCTTCCCTAGTTTATCGGGCTTCTAGACTGGCTTAGCATCCCGCTAGATCCTGAAAACTGGATTTCACATAAAAAAATTAATGGTGATTAACATGGGCTCAAGTTGGAGATGTTATCCTCCCAACAAGGTAACAAAGAACGAAAGACCAAGTTCCCTTCCATTGGGATTTATTTCACTCATGCAACCAAATCAATCAACATCTTATTCACAAAATTTAGTTGACATAACTCAAATTATACTCAACATAACTTAGGGCCTTCACTTCAAGCTTCAATTTCTGTTGATTTGATTTCAATTGTTTCAACTGAAAAACAAAAATGGTTATATACAATGATGGAAAGGGTGAAAATTTCTTTAAGCAAGATAATGCTTGAGAACCTTTCCATTCATAGGTCTTCCACCAATGAGATATCCATTATGTTCTTGTAGAAGATAGACATTATTTCCATGGTATGCCACAATTTTGAAAGTCCCAGCCACAGATGGTCAAATTTCCCATGCTTTCCCCTGTCTTCATTTATAGCATTCCATTTCAACACCAAATCCCCCACTTTGAAATCATCTTCCTTAGTATGCCTGTCCAAATCCTTTTTAATCTTGTCTTGGTGTAGTTGAGAGTTGTTGAAATATTTCTCTCTTGTTTGTTGAACATTGATTAGTTCATTTGTCCTTCTTTGAGTAGCATCTCGTTCAACATCTTTCTCATGTAGCAATCTTATCATTGGTAATCCTAATGAAGTAGGAAAAACTGCCTCTGTGCCATACACAATGTGGAAGGGTGAAGTGGAAATAGACCTTTTAGTAGTGATCCTGTCAGCCCATAGTGCATAGATAAGCTTCTTGTGCCAAGCCTTTTTGTTATCTTGCAACATTTTTTTGATAATTTTGGTCAAACTCTTATTGGATGACTCAACCAACCCATTACCTTTAGGGAAATAAGTTGTGGAATGGACAAGAGTTATATTGTAATCACTGCAAAATTTTTCCATCTTTTTGGACTTAAATGTTGATGCATTGTCTATAATTATTTTGATTGGACAACCAAACCTAGACAAAATATCGTTCTCTAAAAACTAAATGATAACAATATATGTGGCTTGCCTGGTGGGGATTGCTTCAATCCACTTGGTGAAGTAATCTGTGGCTGTCAGTATCCACTTGTGTTTATATTGTTGGCATGTTTTCAGACAGAGGAAAAGTATGCGTGTTTGTCATTGATGGCGATGTCATTGATGGGGAAGATCAACACGATCGGTAGTGCAACAATAATGGCATGGTAATGGCAAGAGCAACAGTGATCGTTGGATCCCATTCAGAATTTTCCATGACCATCAGATTTGAATTCAGATAGGAAGAACGCGCATTAGAAGAGAATAGATCTCAGGCATAAGATCTGAGCCCGAAGACCGACTGTCGTTGGATCCATAAGAAGGAGCACGATCTTTACGTGCAAGATGAAGTGGGCCTAAAAAATACCGAAAGAAGAAGGATCACCCATCTTCAAGAAGGAAATGTGGCAAGCGACTAGAATTTCACTGATCTGCACATTGGAGGAGTCAACGAAACATGGTGTGGGAACTTGCGATATGCAAAATCTTGAGAATTGATCTGGACCTTTGGATCGAGGTATGTTGTGGAACGTTGGATGCAGAGGACACATGGCGAGCGATTGGCATTTCGCTGACTGGAAAGTCAAAGAAAGGAGGTGCTCTATCCTATGAAATTGCGAAATGCGAAACCACGACTTAATCTGAGTCGTTGATCAAAGGGAGATTGTGGACCATTGATCAGGCATGACGAAGGCCTGTGAAGTTGCAAAATCATGATAAGATCTTGATCATTGATCCAAGAGGGACATGTGGCGAGGGATTAACATTTCACTGACTACAAATTCAAAGGAAGGAAATGATCTAACCTTGCAACTCGCGATATGCAAAATCACGATAAGATCTGGCTCGTGGTCATAGACAAGGTCACATCGTTGAAGGCTTAAGGGAAGGAGCTAATTTCTAAGCTCCATTTCAGGGATCACAACTTGGAGTGTCGAGACTCTTCATCATAGGAATCCCGAAACGCGAGATTGCGATGAGATCTAGACCATCGGATCATTGGAGATCTCGACTGTTGATCAGGCTTGATGAAGTTCATAAGTTCACAAAATGCAAAACACCTTTTGGTGTAGGCCGTGGTCACCGCCGATGGTCATATGAGAGGGAAGAGATAGCATGAAGATAAGCTCCATTTCAGGGATTGCAATTTGGAGTGTCGAGACCCTTCGACACAAGATTTCCGAAATGCGAAATACGAAATGAATTTTGATTGGGCCCATGGTCACAGCCAATGGGCATATGGGATAAATGCAAGACCTTGCTGATTTAATCCAACGATGCTTGTTAAATGGAAATTTGATCGAAGGGATATGATTGATCTTTACGATTAACCATTCAGTTATGATTCAGTTAGCAGAACCAAATCATGGTTCTTAGACGGTTGGCGATTCAGTGGTTGAAGCATTGTTGTCCTAGGAATTTAAGGTGTAACTAAAGTCGTGAGAAGTGCATAAAATAAATATGCAGTGACTGTGTATGGTTGGTGGTTATGAATGAAAAATGAGTTGAACTGTAAGAAAGGAAAAATTATAGTATGCACAGTGTGAGACTGACAGTATGCGCAGTGTGAGATAAAACTCAAAGATGAGTAACATATGCTGAAGAGACAGAAGCAAGAGCAGAATTGCAGAATAGCTTGAAGCAGAGCATAATTGCAGAATAGATAGAAGCATAGAAGAATTGCAGGACATAAGAGAAGTGGTAATAATTGAAACACCTGCGTTGTTGGTCATTCAATCATTTTACTTATAAACAGAGAGGTAGGGTGGTTCTAGGGAGGACTATGGTCCTATGATATTCAAGTTGATGCTTGAATATTGGGAGTTGTAGCTTCCATCTAGTTGTGGCTAGAAAACAAGGTGGCAGGGTGGTGCTTGGGAAAACACAGAGTTTTCTATATGCAAGTTAGTGCTTGTATAAGTGGAAGTAGGTGCTTCCATCCAGTCGGTGCTGGAACACTCAGGGAGTTGGTGCTTCCTTCTAGTGGGTGCTAGAGAAACCAGAGAGTTGGTGCTCTCAACAAGTTGGAGCTTGTGAAACAGAGGTAGTAGCCTTACTTTGAGTTGGTGCTCAAACATAGATGATGTACAAAACTTAAAAGATTGCCCATCATTTCGAAGAAGAAGAGGTTTTCTCCCTTTATGGGTTTCCTCATGAAAATTTGTCTTTGTATATATCTTATGTGTGACTGATGCTCATTATTTATGTTGTCCATATGTTGTATAGTATTGATGGTCACTTTGAGAAAGAAAAAAAATGGTTCAATAGACTTAAAATTGTTGAAGCACAATAACAACTGATTCACCCCCCCTCTCAATTGTCTTAGTAATTTCAACATATATGAGGACTATGGATGAATTTCTCCTATGAAATCAAGGCCCCATTGTCTAAAATGTGCTTCAATAGAGATAGGCTTCAAGGGAAAAGGTTGAAGTTTTCTCTTCCCATCAAAAAATTGGCATTCATGACAGCTTGAAATTTTTTTGTAAACATCAGAAAAAATGCTATTCCAATAGAATCCCACCCTCAATATTTTGTGCACAGTGGTTTTCCAATAATGGTGCCCTCCAAAATCACCTTTATGAAACTCTCTGATGGTTTTTTCTACTTCTTCCTCCAAAAAAAAAATCAACAAGATTCCTCCTGGATCCTTCTAATACAGGGATTGATTTAAAATACAAAACTTTGTTTTTTTTAGCTTAAAAACGGTGGCCTTGGTTTTGCTCAATTCAGGAGGAGACTACAAATTTCTCAACACATAAATAATGTCATCATACCATGGGGAGTCAAGGAATTTTTGGGATACCTGAGAGACCTTTTCTTCTTCTGAATCTGCTGACAAATCATCAATGAAATTAATTCCTAAGAGCTCACAATTTGTCTGTGCCATCAGCTTTGCAAGTCCATGCCCCTTGATCAACTTTGTAGGTTTGATATTGAGGTCATACTCCAACAACACAACTATCCACTTGCTACTTTTTCCCTCAGGATCAGGCTGAGTTAAAATGTCCTTCACATAATTGTTGGGCACATAAGAAATGGTATGAGAATGCAAGATATAAACTATAAAATCCTTTAGGGCCTTGACCAATGCATATGCATGCTTCTCCATGATATCATACTTTAATGGGGAATCCCTTAATGTCCTACTATAGTATGATATAGGCCTCTCAAAATTATGTTCATCTTTTTGTAATAAAACACTAGCAATGGTGTGCTCTGAGGCAAAAGAAAACAATATAAAGTCTTTTGCAAAATTAGGACTGGCCAACATTAGGGCTTTGGTCAATGCCACTTTAACATCTTCAAAGGATTTTATGGCTTTAGGGGTCCACTTTATATCACTTCCTTTCCTGATCATTTTAGTGATATGCTTTATGATTTCAGCCAGGTTAGGGATGAATCTTCTCAAAAAATTTACTTTCCCCAGGAAAGATTGCACTTTTTTGCTTATGGGTGTGCTAATTTTTAGGATTCCCTCAACTCTGCTAGTATCTATATTTATTCCCTCCTTTGAAATAATGTGCCCAAGCAACTTCCCCTCTTCCATGCCAAAATTAGACTTCTTTGGGTTCAATGAAATGCCAAACTTCCTACATTTTTGAAAATCCCTTCTTAGATGTTTAAGATGCTCTTCATTAGAAACTGAATATACAGTGATATCATCTAAGTAAATAACAATAAATTTATCATTCTCATCAGAAAAGGATATATCCATATCTCTTTGGAAAGTTTCTCCTACATTCATGAGCCCAAAAGGCATTTTGGCATACATGAAGGTGCCTCATGGTGTTGTAAAGGCTGTCTTTTCCTAATAATCAAGGTTAGCAAAATCCACTAAAAATAGCTAAAACCGCCCCCAAATTTTTTTTCAGGGCACTGCCCCGAATGCTGCGCGTAACCAGGGGGGGCATACCTGCCCCCCCCCCCTGGGACCCCCCGAAAAGCGCCCGACGCACACGACACAAGGAGCCCTACTGGAGGGATCGTCAGACGCAGTTGTCGAACCTAACGCTCCCACACACACACATGGACATAATATAACACATACCCAACATTCTCCCACTTGTTGTTTTCTTTGCATCCAGGGGTCCAGGGGATTATATAGTCAACAATCCAAGGAAGCAATGACCATCGTTACTCTACACCAGGAGAAATTTTCTGTGCTCACAGACTTTGTCAATGAATCTGCAACATTCTTCAAAGTGTCAATGTTACACATTATTTTCGTCATCCCTATGATCGTTAATGATGTAAACCTATCTATTGCCTTTAGAGGGGTCACAGTGGCCTAAGTTCCTGAAGAGAGAAGGAAGAAGAAC
>JZKD02S0208643.1:250766-267127 GCA_000966675.3 Picea glauca
AATCCAGAGTGCAATTAGACATACCTTCAACCATGCCTTTACCATGTAGTGTTCGAAGGCCCTTTTCTCCAATATGCCCCAGTCTTTGATGCCACAACATGGTCTTATTTTCAGGAGGATATTGGTCTTGTCTTCTTTATTTGTCTACTCAAGGAAAACAAAACTATTACACCCATTAGTAGAATTACTTCCCAACAAATTGTATAGAGTTCCACATTGAACTCCCCTCATCAACACCATTTCCCCTCGTACCATCTTTCAAGTGTTCTTTCCAAATACAATATCCACTCCTGCATCATCCAACTTTCTTACAGATATTAGGCTCCTAACAAGTTTTGGAATATGCATAACCCCAGGGAGTGTTCTAATCCTTCCATCTTTTAGCAACAACTTAACCCTTCCACGTCCCAATATTTTTGCTGTCGAGTCATCTCCTAGGAATACATCACCACCATCATATTTTTCATATTCAGAGAATCACTCCCTGTGAGGAGTCATATGGTATGATGCACCTGAGTTGATCAACCATACATCATGGTCTGCATGTGTACTTGTAGATGCTATGTAAACATCACCTCCTTCTTCAGTGGAGGTTTTCTCCTCTGAGGAGGAGGTACTATCAAATCCCTTTGGTTTTTCAACCTTCTTAGACTTGAAATCTTTCTTATAATGCCCTGTTTTACCACACTTCCATCATTTCCTCAAAGATTTTCCTGGAGACTTAGATCTACCTATAGATTTAGATCTCCCCCCTGAAGGCTTACCAAGATTCCTGTCTTGGGTACGACCTCTTACAAATAAAGCATCTATGCTATGGCCATCCATGCTTTTCCACCTCATCTCTTCAGATAACAAGGATGAAACTACATCCTCATACTTCAATGTAGATTGAGTGGTACTGCCAATTGCTACAACTAGATTATCCCAAGAGTCTGGCAAAGAACATAACAAAGTAATACACTTATCTTCTTCTACAATCGTAATATTAATAGAGACAAGTTGTCTTACCAAAGTATTAAAGGCATTTAGATGTTCTGTCATAGAATCTCCATCTTCCATCCTAAGATGATATTTCTTCTTTTGAAGAAACAATTTGTTTACCAGGGACTTTGATTGATACAAATTCCCCAACTTATCCCATAGTTCCTTGGCTGTAGACTCTCTTGAGACATTCAACAACACCAAATCTGCCAGGCAGAGTCGAATAATACTCCTTGCTCTTCTGTCCAACTTCTCCCAATCTTCCTTCGACATACCAGTAGGTGGTGTACTAGTAGTTTGTGTACTGATACGTTGTGTACCAGTAGCCTGTGTGCTAGTAGACGATGTACTAGTAGGCTGTGTACCAGGATCCACATCGATCCATTGTTCTTTGTCTACAAGAAGGTCCTCCATCTTCAACTTCCATAGCTCAAAGTTTTTACCGTTGAAATTCTCTATCTCAATTCTAGAAGAGCTTTCCATTCCTCTTTCTACACTCAAATCACATCTGCAAAAGCTCCCACTAAACCAAGGTTTATCACAGACCCAAGATAAACTTGATCTATCAAGACCGAGCCAAACCCTCAACAACAAAGGCATCCCTCTGAAGCCAAAAATGAGCTCTAATACCACATGTAAGTTTTAAACCTGTGAAGTAAAGCAATGCATATAGATTCTTAAGCAAAACAAAATTTAATCAATGGCTCATACACAGAGTACACAGAGATTTTATACCGGAAACCCTCAACCAGGAAAACCTTTCTTATATTTATTATCAAATTTCACCATTCACCATACAATATATACAATGTTTTTAGGTATTCTGTAGATACCAAAACCCTAATCCTTTAATCTAGGATTAATTTATTAAACTGCTAAAAATAGAAAAAACCGCCCCAATTTTTTTTTCCAGGGCGTTGCGCGTAGCCAGGGGGGGCATACCTGCCCACCCCTGGGACCCCTCTAGGAAAGCGCCCGACACACATGACACAAAGAGAACTAATGGAGGGATCGTCAAACACAGTTTTTGAACCTGACACGTCGTCACACACACACATGCAAAGAATATAACACATACTCAACAGTACCATGATTTGATTGTACCTAGAGAAACTATCCAACATTGATATTTTTTTAGAACCAACCACTTTTTGTAGAATTTGATCCATCTTAGGAAGTAGGTAATTGTCCTTGAGAGATACCTTGTTCAGATTTCTAAAGTCTACACATAATATGATCTCTCCACTTTTCTTTCTGACAGGTACCAGATTTGCCACCCACTTAGAAAATCTCAGAGATACTATGATCTTGGCTTCAAACAAATTTTTAATATGCTTTTCAATCAAGGGAAACAACAAAGGATTGATTCTTATTAATTTATGCTTGAAATGTTTATGATCTTGTTTGATTGGAATCACACGTTGAATCACCTTAGTATCATAAACCTTTAGATCTTCATAACTCCAGGCAAAAACATCAGAAAATTCTTTCATTAAACTGATATACCTTTGCTTGAGCTCTGGGCTAAGTGTCTTGGATAATTTGATGATATTGGGATCTTCCTGAGTCCCAATGTTGCAATATTCAACATCTCCATCATTTACAGTAATTTTAGGACTCCTGGCTACATCATTATTGTCAAAGAGTTTTTCCAATGGGACCAGACCTTTGGGAATGATGTTATTTTTTAGTTGCATTATATCCTTACCGGCAATATGATTCTTGAAATAGCCATCATTTGAGAACACAATTGCATCTTCTTCTTCACCACAATATTCCTCATCAATATTCAAATTTGCAAATTTACCATCCATCTTAAGGAAACTTTATATTTGTTTATCATCTTCAAAAACCAGCCAATACTTAATATTATCAGGTTTTGTTTGTCTGTGCTTGACCTCAATCTCATATCCCTTGTTAGGAAAAAATAGTATTTTGAAATCTAAGGTTGAAGTAGCTAGAGCATAAACAATTTGATTAAGACCCCTTGGAATCACCGAGAGAATATATTTTGAAATTTCTTCAAGAAGGTCAAGCACTATATTCCTATATGCTCTTAATCTGGGGTGCTTTTCTTGATATATTCCCTTCACCTTATTTATGATCAACTCAGAATCTACATATACAACTATCCTCCTTGTAATATCCCTCGGTCGAACCCAATTGTAAATGTAATATAACTATACATAAGCTGGTGAGTTGTTTTGACATCATTTTGCAATGCACTTCCCATGGCATAGTGCGCGCATGAACTGCGCAGTAAAATGATGTAGCATGCACATTCCTAGATACCGCGCGCAGTAACTAAAGTGCACGCAGTATGGAGGACAACGAGCCTCGTGTATATGATATGTGTTATAGGATGGTGAGCCAGTTATTATAATTTGGGATGCTTATGTTTTGGTATCAGGCCGAGGCACTTAGATGTTAAAGGCCAGTGCACCTATTTTGTACATGGCTCATGATTAATATAAAATACATCGCTGCACATAGACTGACCATGATAAAATAGATGGGGGACTGAACTTCACCAGTTAGGGAAAGGGAGGGCCAAAATTCAAAGGAAAGGGCTAAGCTAGAGAGCTTAAACCAAAAAGGGAATATTATATTAATATTTCCTAAAGCATAAAGTATGGATAATTATTTTATCCTAAGTTCTAAATTTGGGGACAAGTGGACCAAAGTAACTTCTGATATGACAAGTGTCAAGTTGAGGACATGCATTCATATCGTGGGGACTTAGTTTTTTTGGTCACTTTTCACGGGGATTCTTACCAGCAGCTTGACCATCATTCTCACCATAACTTTCACGATGAGTTTCACAGTGATTCCTTCCATCACTCAGTTATCCAGTCAATGATTCCATGACCATTTTCACTCACGCAGTCCGTTATCCTTGAGACATCCATTTCACCATATCTGAGCTTGTTCCCATAGCCTTTTTCGGTTGGTGTACCTGGTTATCTTGGAGCGGGATTGAAGAAGCATTTTTTCAGGCCCGTGAGAAATTATTCGAGTGAGAGAATTGTTGGGGATTGATTCCTGAAGGTGATAAACTGTAGCTACAGTGCTCTGAGTCTTCTGGTCCGGCCTGTTGCTGAATCCCTGGAAGGGAATTGGGGTAGTCGAGGGACTGTTGAGCAAAGAAAGGGCACACTTCCTTGGGTGGGATAGGCATGTGGGGAATGAGAGGTTGTAGGTTGTTAATTGAGTGAGCACCTGAGACATAGTCTTTCCTATTTTCCATGAGCCTTAGCCTGGTTAGGAACCCTTTACCCGGGTGGAGTTCAGTCCCAACTCGGGGGTGACTCACTGTTGAGAGTGATGAAAAATGTAGTCTAAGGTTGGGAGGTTTGTGGACGGTCTGTACGCAGTTGGTGACAATATTTCCAAGATAAGTACCAATCGTATGATAAAATGATATGTTGCATTTTTATTTACGTGCTTATGTTACAGTTTATCATATATGTGATTATAATTGTCTGTATGTATATGGGTATTTTCCTGTATATGTTGCATATCTATGGTTACTGTTATTTCAGTATAAAGCCGTATATTACATAATGTAATTGTTTGTTTATGTTTATATGTAAATCTTCCACAAGAGTGTTGTATGTATATGTTTAAGTTGCATGCAGTTTGAAGAGAAAATTTATGTAGCATAGCTCAGTCGATTACTGGGTATGTTACCGTATGTTCCGCAGTAAGAGAATGAAAGTGTTCCCTAGAGTAGCATGGCCTGACCTATTTAAGGCCGGGGATGTTACCAACTGGTGTTAGAGCATGATATATTTCTCTGGAGTGGCATCCCCTGGCCTGCGGGTGGCCGGGGGAACGTTACAAATTGGTATCAGAGCTCCAGTTTCAAAACTGAGCCTAGATGGGCCAGAGGGGTTCAGTTGAAGCGAATATTCAGAGAAGAGTAACTTCGATGTGACCAAAATTCAAGTCACAGAGCGTCCATGGAAAATGTTGGAGTGCTGTCGCGTGCGGTAAATTTTGGCACCGCACGGAAAATGTTGGCGTGCAAGTGTGCGTGGTAAATTGTGGCACCACATGGAAGATTATTATGTGTGGATGCATGTGCTAAATTTATCCCTGTGCGGTGAGCACACACATAGTAATGTGCACATGGGGTGTGCAAGTATTTCTTAACACAGAGGAGTTTTGTTAGTACGCGCATAATATGAGTATAAGTTGTCTTGTGACAGTGTATTCAATGGTGCGCGCAGATAATTGTGTGAGACAGAACATATTGAACTTTGACTTGGTGCAATGCATAGCTATAAATGCATGTGGAGTATCAGTGTGCGATACCAAAACTGTGCACAGTGGATATTGGCGCACAATGCAAAAGTAGCACATGCAAGTTGTCGGAGTGACGAAGAAGAAATGCATAGTGGATATAGGTGCGCAGAAGAGTGTTTTACCTTGAGATGTTGCTATGCATAATAAATATAAATGTATAGGTTGAAGTTTAGCGCGCGCGAAGTCACTTGGAAGGCGATGAGTTTGAGTTTAATTTGCATAATATTAGAAGAAAAAGAAACACACAACCGCATCGAAGCATTAATTAAAAAGAATTCCGAGTTTTATATTCCTCTGATTCAGACAGATGAAAGTGAAATATAAGCTTACAAGAAAAGCATACTATAAAAGAAAACAAGATTCATAACACCATCAGATAGAATTTTGTAATAAACAGTCTAAAATTTGTTTATGTGTTTATATAATCATATTAATCACAAAATTACAAAAGGGGGATGACAACAGTTATCCTGTTGTAAAAAGGGTCGTTTAAGAACATGCCTATAATCTCTGGTGCTCCTTACCTCCGCTACCAGCTGTTCAAAAATTCGCTGAAACATGCTTAATTTTAGTTGAAGACTCACTTCATCTTAGAGATATCCTCCTTTAAAGCATCTAACCAAACCAGTTGATTCTCCCCAACACTTTCGGTCGTTTCAGCCGTGGATTCCTCCTTATTCTGTCACTTGCTCCTTTTCTTCTTAGTGGCTGGCCTGTTGATGACTAAATCCTTCATAGTGGGATTCAACTTGACTTCCAACCGTGAGTCTATAGCTGGCTCTGTGTGGAATTTAGTCGCTAGAATGTGCACAAGGACCCTTTCCTCCTTATTCGCAGTAAAGTCTAGCATGTTGCCCGAATAACCAGTCTCACTCGATTTAGCCTTGTTCATGTATCTCAGGTTGTGGATACCGAAATTATTTTACAGAGAGAAAAAAGACGAGCAGTTTGGATATTACTTCGGTTATGGATACACAAATACCTTCATACTTGAGGACTGGTAGTTATAGAATTCCAATTATGAAGCGCAGACTAATTACATACAAGAGCGTTGGGTTGCCATGCTCGGCTAATCCATTTTGAATGATTAGATTTTGATTTCATTACATGGCGGTGTTTAGCTGACGTCACATGGTTGTGAAGTACCAAATGAGTGAAGTGGGGTGATCTGACTAGCCGTCGCCTGCTCCACAAGTGATGGATTTGACATGTTGAGACATGTGATACCACGTCTTGGTGAAAGTGGTTTCGACAAACCACCTTCTTGCACATATGTATCTCTTAAGGCACTACACGTCTGTGTTTTTCAAGACTTGGATCTTATCTAGAATTGTCATGGTGATAACACCAGGAAATCGAGAGAGATAATTCTGATGTATATATTGAACCAAAATGGTGCATATTCTCATGAATTGTTGAATTGTTAGCCTGATAAGTTTCGATGGATGCACATTTTGCAGAATTAACAACAAGTAGATCAGATCAGACCAGTGCGAAGTCCATAGGAATGGAAGAAGTACAGGGGAATTATAGTCAGCAAGATGAGAGCAGAGGGTGGATGTCCATTTGGGCATTGAAGGAACGAACTCTAACGGACATGGAGAAGAAAGGAATGAAAACATGAATATGGCTGAGACCATTAAGAATTTGCAGAAGGATGTCCAAAGCCATAAAGCTGATAATGAAAGGATTATGAGAGCCAAAGAGCATAAAGATGAATTCAATATGAATTTATTGGAGGGATTGCATATAATAGAAAACAAATTGGTTAAGGAGAGTGTCTCAATCAAATCTAGAAGTCACAAGCCTTCAGATGAGAAAAGAAAAGAAAAATGTGTTAGTAGACATCACCATCATTCCCCAAGGAATTCCAATAAGAGAGTAGACAACAACTCAAGTATATCCCCTGTCAGAAGGTATAAGAGGTCTGGGGTGGATGAGTTGTGAAGAGAAATGAACAAAATCAAACCTCCTACATTTGATGGTGAGCACAAGAAGGATGAAGATGCAAAAACATGGTTGTTGGGCATGAGAAAGTATTTTCAATTGCATAATTATTCTTCTCATGTAGAAGGTAGAATTTCTATCTATAAACTCAAAGGAAAAGCCTCCATGTGGTGGGATCAACTTGTGCAGGTGCAACACATTGAAGAGAAAAGTGTTACTTGGAGGGAATTCAAGAAGTATTTTGAGAAGAATTACTTGACTAAGAGATACTATGACAAGAAAATGAAAGATTTCTTTCAACTCAAGCTTGGAAGTATGACCATAGATGAATATGAGAGAAGGTTTCTGGAACTGCTAAAGTATGTCTCTTTCATCAAGGATGAGACAGTCAAAATTCAAAGGTTTTTTGAGTGGATTTCCATCATTTATCAGTGAAAAAATACAATATGATGATCCCATGACATTAGAAGAGACCATAAGGCAAGCTAAATGCCTATATGATTATCAGAAAGCAAGGCCAACTTTCCAAAAGTCTTGGGAAGACAATAAGAAATTCAATATGGATCAGAGGAAGAAGGGAGCTAAGCCACCATTCTTCAGAAATAATACACAAGGACAACAAACTCCTAAAGAACCCAGAATGATTGACACAGGGAGTCAAGGGCAAAGGCAACCACCTATGCAATGTTGGGGTTGTAAAGGAGACCATAGGTTCAGAGATTGTTCTCATAGAGGTGAAAAAGGAAGGGTTGTTCACAATGTACAGTAAGATGAAATAATGGAGGACATGGGCAAATATGTGCCAAGGATTTATGCAGCCTTGGACAACAAGCAAGCAGAGTATCAGCCCCACATGATTGAAGTGGAAGGTATGATCAAAAACCAAACCATTGCTATTTTAATTGATTCAGGAGCTAGCCATAGTTATATAAACCCTAAGATGGTGGAAAATTTGCAATTGCCAAGAAGCAAGCATGGGAAATCCTGGTTGGTGCAACTGGCTACTGGAGCCAAAAGAAAAGTTAATGAGATGGTTAAGTCATGCCTCATAGACTTGAAAGGACTGAACACCAAGGCAGATTTAAACATATTACCTTTAGGTTCCTATGATTGTCTAATTGGGATGGATTGGTTGGACCAACATCACACTCTCTTAGACAGTCACAAAAAAGCATTTACTTTCTTGGATGAGGAAGGGAAACTAAGTAAAGTACAAGGAATTACCAGGGCATTAACCATTAGAGAAATTTCATCATTGCAACTGAAGAAATGTTATAGAAAAGGGTGTCAAATAATTGCAGCTCATTTGGCAGAGACACCTAGAGATAAGGTGCCAAATTTGGATGATTATGCAGTCCTGGAAGATTTTGAAGATGTGTTCAAGGAGGTACCTAGACTACCCCCAAGGAGAGACATTGATTTCTCTATAAATTTGATGCCTGGAGTAGCACCAGTATCAAAGACTCCTTACAAAATGAGTACACTAGAATTGAAGGAGTTGCAAATGCAGCTTGAAGAACTTCTAAAGAAGGGGTATATACTCCCAAGTGTGTCACCTTGGGGTGCCCAAGTATTGTTTGTGAGAAAGAAATATGGAACACTAAGGTTGTGCATTGACTTTAGACAGTTGAATAAAGTGACTGTTAAGAACAAGTATCCTCTGCCAAGGATTGATGACCTCTTTGATTAATTGAAGGATGCAAAGATATTTTCAAAGATAGATCTCAGATCAGGATACCATCAGGTAAGGATTAAAGAAGAAGCAAGACCGCCTTTAGGACAAGGTATGGTCATTATGATTTCACAGTGGTGCCATTTGGGTTGTAAAATGCACCAACTGTTTTCATGTGCTTAATGAATGGTGTTTTCCGAGAGTATTTGGACAAGTTTGTCATTGTCTTTTTGGATGAAATTATTATATATTCCAAGTCAGAGGAAGATAATGAACATCATTTGAGGATGGTGTTGCAAGTATTAAGGGAGCATCAGTTGTATGCCAAATTGAGCAAGTGCTCATTTTATCAGAAACAAATTCATTATTTGGGGCATATCATTTCAAAGGATGGGATAGCAGTGGATCCTGAGAAGATAGAGGCCATTAGGGAATGGTCGACACTGAATAATGTGACAGAGGTGAGATCATTCATGGGTCTTGCAGTCTACTACAAAATATTTATTGAAGGGTTCTCAAAGATTGCACACCCAATCACTTCTTTGCAAAGAAAGGGAGTGAAGTTTCAATGGACACTGGATTGTGAGAAGAGTTTCCAACACTTGAAACAATTATTGACAAGTGCTCCAATATTAAGGATCACAAACCTAGATGAAGACTACATCGTATGCATCGATGGATGTAATGAAGGACTTGGTGGAGTCCTCAGTCAAAATGGGTTTGTCATATTTTATGAATCAAGGAAGTTGAAGGATCATGAAAGAAACTATGCCACTCATGATTTGGAGTTGGCATCCATAGTGCATGCCTTGAGGAAATGGAAACACTACCTCATGGGAAAGAGGTTTGAGCTAAGAACAGAGCACAATGGTTTGAAATGTTTATTTGATCAACCAAATCTAAATGCTAGGCAAAGCAGTTGGTTAGAATTTCTAAGCGAATATGACTTTGATATAAATCATATCAGGGGGAAGGAGAATAAAGTGGCTGATGCACTCAACAGGAAGGTGCATGAATTACATGCTACAACCATTAGCATGTATCAGACTGATATTAAAATAAAAATTTTGGAGGCTGCAAAAGCAGATATGCAATACAGAGAATTGGTAGAAATGCTACAACAGGGTAAGATGCCACAAAAGGTGGATAATTATAATTTCGGAATAGACGAAATATTGTTGCGCAAGAACAGATTTTTTGTTCCAAATGTCCAGGACTTGAAACATATTATTTTGCATGAAATGCATAATGTTCCTTATGCAGGGCACCCTGGATATCATAAAACCATGGAAACAATCAAGAGCCATTACTTTTGGCCAGGTATGAAGAGAGAGATCGCCAAGTACATCGCTAGATGTATGGAATGCCAGAAAGTTAAAGCTGAGAATAGGCACCCATCAGGGTTGCTGCAACCTTTAACCATTCCTGAATGGAAGTGGGAAGTGGTGACAATGGATTTTATTACGGGATTGCCTAGAATAAGCAAGCTGCATGATTCGATCATGGTGGTGGTGGACAATCTTACGAAAGCTGCCCATTTTATTCCACTAAAAAATACACACAAGGCAACATATGTTGCTGATATTTTCATGAAGGAAGTGGCACGATTGCACGGGATTCCTAAAACAATTGTGTCCCAAAGAGTCCTAAAATTCACCTCGAATTTATGGAAAGGATTGTTCAAAGGATTCGAAACGAATTTGAACTTTAGTACAACTTATCATCCTGAGTCTGATGGACAGATGGAGAGGGTGAACAGAGTGATAAAAGATATACTGAGAATGTATGTGATGGACAAACCATCGAAATGGGAAGACTACCTACACTTGGTAGAATTCACTTACAACAATGGGTATTAGGCATCATTGAAGATGAGTCCATTTGAATCACTTTATGGCAGAACGTGAAATACTCCAGTGAGTTGGGATAGTCCAGCTGATAGGACAATAGTTGGGCTAGAGTTGCTCAAGGAGATGGAGGACCAAATTCTAAAAATTAAGCAGAATTTAAAAGCTGCCCAAGACAGACAAAAAAGTTATGCCGATAATAACAGAACTCATAGAGAATTCAAAGTGGGTGATCATGTTTTACTGAAAGTAAAAGCTAACAGGAGTTCCCTGAAGTTGGGAAGCTACGCCAAGTTGGTAGCCATATTTTGTGGGCCATTTGAAATCCTAAAGAGGATTGGTCCAGTTGCTTATATGATTGCATTGCCTGCATCTATGTCTATTCATAACGTCTTCCAGGTATCATTTCTAAAGAAATATATACCCGACGCTAATCATGTTATTGATTGGAATGTGATTTAGGCGAAGCAAGAAGGCGCTTTTCAAGTGCATCTGGTGCACATTTTGGACCGAAAAGTCAAGTAGCTCCGGAACTGAGCCATAGGGATTGTAAAGGTTCAATGGACCTAGTACAGTCCCGAGGATGCTACTTGGGAGCATGAGGATGCAATGCGAACAGAATACCCGCATATTTTTGAAGATTTTTGAAAAATCCATTGTATATGGGTGTATGATGCACTGAGGACAATGCATAAATAAGGGGAGGGGATTGTAATATCCCTCGGCCGAACCCAATTGTAAATGTAATATAAGTATACATACATCCGTGAGCTGTTTTGACATCATTTTGTAATGCACTTCCCATGGCATAGTGCGCGCATGAACTGCGCAGTAAAATGATGTAGCATGCACATTCCCAGATACCACGTGCAGTAACTAAAGTGCGTGCAGTATGGAGGACATCAAGCCTCATGTATATGATATGTGTTATAGGATGGTGAGCGAGTTATTATAAGCTGGGATGCTTATGTTTTGGTATTAGGTCGGAGCGCCTAGATGTTAAAGGCCAGTGCACCTATTTTGTACATGGCTCATGATTAATATAAAATACATCATTGCACATAGACTGACCATGATAAAAGAGATGGGGGACTCAACTTCACCAGTTAGGGAAAGGGAGGGCCAAAAGTCAAGGGAAAGGGATAAGCTAGAGAGCTTAAGCCAAAAAGGGAATATTATATTAATATTTCCTAAAGCATAAAGTATGGATAATTATTTTATCCTAAGTTCTAAATTTGGGGACAAGTGGACCAAAGTAACTTCTGATATGACAAGTTTCAAGTTGAGTACATGCATTCATATTGTGGGGACTTATCTCTTTTGGTCAGTTTTCACGGGGATTCTTACCAGCAACTTGACCATCATTCTCACCATCACTTTCACGATGAGTTTCACAGTGATTCCTTCCATCACTCAGTTATCCAGTCAATGATTCCATGACCATTTTCATTCACGCAGTCCGTTATCCTTGAGACATCCATTTCACCATATCTGATTCTGTTCCCATAGCCTTTTTCGGTTGGTGTGCCTGGTTAGCATGGAGCAGGATTGAAGAAGCGGGTTGTCAGGCTTGTGAGCAATTCTCCAAGTGAGAGAATTGTTGGGGATTGATTCTCGAAGGTGCTAAACTGTAGCTACAGTGCTCTGAGACTTCTGGTTCGGCCTGTTGCTGAAGCCCTGGAAGGGAAGTGGGTAGCCGAGGGACTGTTGAGCAGAGAAGGGGCACACTTCCTTGGGTGGGACAGACATGTGGGGAATGAGAGGATGTAGGCTATTAGTTGAGTGAGCACCTGAGACAGAGTCTTTTCTGTTGTCCATGAGCCTTAGCCTGGTTAGGAACCCTTTACCCAAGTGGAGTTCAGTCCCAGCTCAGGGGTGGCTCACTGTTGAGAGTGATGAACAATGTAGTCTAAGGATGGGAGTTTCGTGGATAGTCTGTATGCATTTGGTGACAATATTTCCAATACCAATACCAATCATATGATAAAATGATATGCTACATTATTATTTACGTGCTTATGTTACGGTTTATCATATATGTGATAATAATTGCATGTATGTTTATGGGTATTTTCCTGTATATGATGCATATCTATGGTTACTATTATTTCAGTATAAAGTCGTATATTACATAATGTAATTGTTTTTTTATGTTTATATGTAAATATTCCACAAGAGTGTTGTATGTATATGTTTAAGTTGCATGCAGTTTGAAGAGAAAAGTTATGTAGCATAGCTCATTCGATTACTTGGTATGTTACTGTATGTTCCGCAGTAAGAAAATGAAAGCGTTCCTTAGAGTAGCATGGCTTGGCCTATTTAAGGCTGGGGATGTTACCAACTGGTGTCAGAGCATGAGATATTTCTCTGGAGTGGCATCCCCTAGCCTGCGGGTGGCCGGGGGATCGTTACACTCCTAGCACCCATCTCTTTCAAAGTCTTCAATCCCAATACTAATGCCTCATATTCAACCATATTATTTGTGCACTCAAAAGAAAGCTTGTAATAACAAATTTTTGTGGCCAATATGGGGGGGTTAATCCACACACCATCTCCTGCTCCTTCTCTGCTGACATATCCATCAAATATCATGTTCCACATCTCTTTTTCTAAACTGTTTTGTTGATCTGAAAATTTCTCTGTTTGTTGATCAGGTTTGTCTTTGATAGCCACATCATTCTTTGGAACATCCTCTTCAAAACTAAAATCATTAAAGAAAATAAAAGAATGAATCTCAGTTTCCATAGAATAAATGGGATGGTTGTTTGGTTGGGCTTTGTTACTGACCATGTATTTGAGAAATAATTACCTGTACAACTTCCTATCTTGACCAAAAATAGGGATAGTGGCTTATGACATATCCATTTGCAAAGTCCCTTTCAACTTTGCATCCCATGACCTAGATAACAACATGCCAAATTTAGGAGGGATATCAACAACCACCACATCCATGACCATATTTTTTGCTGGAATTTGAGACAAAGATACCACCAGATCTTTGATTAGGCCCAAGAACTTCACCTTCCTTGAATCAAAGGAGAAAAGATCTTTGTAAGGCTTTGTAATGTCCATGCCCAATTGTACCATGACCGTATTGGGCATCAGATTATCGGATGCTCCTAAATCTAACATAGCATTGTGTAAAGTCATATCATGAATCTTCATACTGACATAGAAAGGAGGGACCTCGTCAACGTCACTACTCTCCTCTACACGTGGAACAAACAAGATGGAAGGAGGATCATCTTGTATATTTAAAGTATCAGAAGTTTCTTCTGTCTTGAGCATCTTAATAATACAA
Organism: Picea glauca; assembly: GCA_000966675.3. Lineage (NCBI taxonomy): Eukaryota > Viridiplantae > Streptophyta > Pinopsida > Pinales > Pinaceae > Picea > Picea glauca. The sequence goes on from JZKD02S0208643.1 coordinate 264,823, forward strand.
TTTCTATATTCACTATTCTTTATCAGTTCATTGAATGGAACATAGATTTTAATTTTGGCCATCTCACTTTCAAAGTTAAAGGAAGAAGAGGTTTTTTCTACCTCTTTGATGAATGTCTCCTTTCTTGGTTCAGGCACTTTCTTTGGAGGTTATTCCTTCTACTTTCCTTTCTCCACAACATCTTTTGCAACAGAGTCCTTTTTAGTCCGACTTAAAGAAGGTGCATTATTTTGAGATTCTTTGGTAGGATTTCCCTTTGGAGGATTTGTAGGAACCTTTTTGTTTCGAAGATTATATTGTTTCTGAAATTGCATGATGGAATTCTGCAACCCTATCTAGTAATATTCATTTTCCACTAACAACCTTTCATCGTTCTCCTACATGAATATTTCATTTGCATCCATGAAATTATCATGTTATTCTTCAGTTAAAAACACCTTTGTTTCATCACCATCACAACAATGCATATTGTCTTCAAAAGTTTCATCAAAAATTTCATTTACATAATTATTTTGAAAAGGAGGTCTTATTTGTTGATCACCCTGGTTCCTATGATCTGTTTGTCTGATTTGTGGAACTGTTGGTCTCCTTTGATTTCTGGGTGGAACATTGGCCTGTTCTCTGGTGTTAGGCTTATTATCTAAAGACATCCTCTCCATGAGTTTCTCCATGGTCTTCATCATCAACTCAAACCTATCTTCTGATGACTATGAGGTTGAAGGTTGTGCCTTATCTTGAACCTTGTTCATGTCCCTGTCAAAATTATATTTTATCTTTCCTAAATCCATTAGATTTACTTCAACTTCTATTGCATCACTCATCATATCATCTAGTGAAGTGGATATTATTTCCCTCAACAACAAAGAAAAATCACTTTCAAATAAATCATCATGTCTAAGTTGATCAACTCTAGGAGGAGGTTTTACTTTAGTAGGAATTGAGTTGTAAACTTTTATAAATCTAGCTGAAAACTCTTGTATTGTTTCATCAGGTGACCTTCTCATGTTGTTGTACCGGGTTAGCAACTGAAGGGGTTTTCTCTTGTCACCCCACTTTGTAAGAAAACTTGCTTCAAAGGCTTCAAAATTTAGGATACTTGTTGTTGGGAGAGCTCTGAACCATTTTCTGACTTCTCTTGTAAGACTTTGTGCAAACAACCTCATTTTTGCATCTTCATAATCTACTTCTTCTAGGTCCACAAAATCATTGAACCAGTCTAAGTGTTTTTGGGCTGACACATTGCTCTCAACATCATACAAATTAATCCTTTGATTATATTCCTGGGGAAAATCATGTAACTGATCAAGTAGAACAAGAGGGGAAAACCTAGCTGCCATGGCTACGGTAAGAACTTGAAGTGGATGATGGTTCTGGGTAGGAATCAAAGGAGGTTTAATAGAAGCAGTTAAAATTAAATCTTGGAACCTCTTCTTGTCAAATATGATTTCATTTAAACTTGACTCATATTTAGTTTTGAACAGAGTTTGCTCAAATTTCAAATCAAAATCAAGGTCTTCAATGATTTTCACTCCATCTTTGGGAAAAGATAAATATCTATCTAGACACAAAAATGGGCTTATTGACCTTTCTTTTCTTTTGTGTACAATTTTCTCAGGGTCAGATAGAGAGATTATTGCTTCTGAGTCTGTATTTCTCCTGGTATGAATTGTCTTGATATCTAGGATTTCTCACTCAAACTACTTTGTGCTACTGGTCTCTTTATAATGGAGTCGTCGGGGTAAATTTAGTCTCAACCAATAAGGTGTTTGATTCTCAGTCACCCTCATGAATCAAATCTGAAGCTTTAAGTTGTTCTTTTTCCAGAGAATATTTCACTTTTGATCCCTGACAATGGCGCTAGAATGTTAGCACTCTGTAAATTTGTTCGGTTGATAAAAAAAACAAGAGAGGTAACATAAAAAAAAACTTTAGAGTTGGGTACTAGCTTGCTCAGCTTAGAGAGGGCTCTCTCTTGTCACTTGGTCTTTAATAACTGAGTTTTCTTTAACAATTCAATGGCTAGGTTTTTTTGCTTTGGAGGGTTTTTTATAATTTTGTTGGCAAGGAAGGGGAGGGCCACTTAGGGATATGGAGTCAAACTTCTGAAAATGAATGGAAGCACTGAATGGTCAATAGAACTCTCCATATGATAAAGGTTAAATGAGGCAGTAAATTTGGGTCATAAATTGCAAATTTGTAGAGTGTAAGAAGAAGAGAAAAACATGTTGATACTGAGAGGGGGGTGAATCAGTATCAAGTACAATTTAAAAACCTTTTTCAACTTATACTTAAACCATTCAATTAT
>JZKD02S0208643.1:270590-280658 GCA_000966675.3 Picea glauca
GTGTTGTATATGCATGTGCATTGTCCTTCATGTCCAAATACCTTTATCAATCTTGCGGTCCAAAACCCATGACTAGGGTTGACATCAATGACAACAACCAATCTTCCAACAAAACATATAACTATATCAGAGCATTAAATAAATGAATTCTGACATTAGTTAGAAAGAATTTAACACAATTTAAATTTCTTAAGCCAAAAGAATCACAAGATGAATTATGGGCCTTTAACTATCTAATTTAAACAGAAGACAATGAAAATGGAATTTAAGAATATAGAAAATACATACAAAGAAAGGATACAAAACTCAGGTCACCACCATTAGAATATTTTCATGGAAACTTCAATACTTCTTCATGTGTATTCTATTTAGCTTCAGAAAATTACATTCAAGTTCTGAATAGCTAAAATTGTGCTCTTGTACTTCTTCCAACCCCTAATACATTTGGAACTCCTAATATTTATACAAGTTGAGATCCTTCGGTTTGAAACCGATTACAATGATTAAAATGAACCGTTTTGGTTTCAAAATTGATTACAATAATTACAATGGACAGTTTTTGTTTGAAACTGATTACAATAATTAGCAAGAAAATGTTTCATGTTACAGATTCTGGCTCTTCTGGCGTTTCAATTTCTTTCCTCACCACTTGTTCTGCTCTGGTCTTCCACGTGATCTACCATCTTCAGTGACATATGGACATCATTTACTGGACCCTGGAAAACTGCACTTTGTCTTACCCAACCATACTATCTCCTTCCATTGCAAGTCACAAGGGATATCATAATCTATCATTTATTTGATTAGGATCTCGAGGTCAATGCAAGAAGCATATGTCATGACTAGTAGTCCAATTTTGACTGCTTTGAACTGATTCCAAATCTCAAAGTCTGTAATCAAATGCTCAACTAGTGTAGCTCCTTTCAGATTTTCCTCTAGGATTTCGAACTTGGAGTGATCCATTCTGCACTGATTGAGGTGAGCGTTGTATTCTTCCTGATCATACAATTTTCCCTTGCCATCCCAAAATGTTGGGAGGCCTTTGATAAACAATTCTTCAAACAAATCCTTGAACACTTGCACACTTTGTTCCATCTGTGTTGCCTTGGTTTGGACTTATTTCAATAAGTTATGTTTAGCAATAACCCTCCTAGCCTAGATAATCAATGTATTTCTGTCTTTAACTCCAATAGTCTGAAGGTCTGAAGTAGGAATGGAATTGAGTAGATTTATGGCATTTTGGTCCCATTCTAATGGTTTCTTTGCTAAAGTTTCATTCACAACAATGCACTTGCTTTTGGCTGTGATGGCTATGATATATTTATCATTAATGAAATTCAAATATACTCTGAACTTCGAAGCTTCAACAACTATAGAGTCCCGGATGATATGCTTTCCCCCCTGCAACATGCCTTTTCCTCTTAATATCACCTTCAATTTATCTATCCTTTCTTGTAGGACTTCATTCTCCTTTTGAAATTAAGCCATTCTTTCATCCTTTTCATGCATCTCCTGCTTCAATTTCTCTATGCTTCCTTTTATCCCTTTGATTTCTCCTTCTTTCAGGATAACTTGTGACATAGCCTGGACAAGTCCTTCAGTGTTTGTCCCAACTTCTGCAGCAAGAGGTAAAACTACAACCATGTTTAGCAATTTTGTCTTCTCTTGTGACCACTTCACCTTTTCTTGTTCTAGCTGCAACACCCTCGCCTTTTATTCCAATGCCTCTTGATGAAGTGTTTCATTTTCTTGTTATAGAGAAACTAATTATGTTTTCTATGGATGCTCAGTAGCAAACATTTTCAATTTATTCTTCAATCTTTGAATTAATTTATCTTTCTCATCCAATGAGGATTTTTCCCCTTGGGGACCTTCAGATTTAAACCTCTTGACCTGAGTCTGTCAAGCTCTGCTAGATTTTTTTTCTTGCCTGAAATTCCCTTCCAATTTCATTGCATAAGACAACATCTTTGAATTCTTCAAGCTTAAACTCAGGTAATCAGAATACAACATATCACTGGTATTCTTATGGAATTTGACCTTGTTTGGAGCACTGATGTTTCCATACCTTCTCTTTATCTCAGATACTTTGTCTTCATCTGAAAATGCAATGTTAAATGTCCTCTTCTCAACATCCCTTACTGTGAAAAAAGAATATTTATGTTGATAAGTCTTTTCCACTTCAGTGACTAATTCCCTCATCTCACCCAGAGCTATGTTTCTCTTCTCAGCATACTATTTTGCCAAATCTTCTTTAGATTGATAAACTGCCTTAGATGTTTTATCAAAGATGTATTTCTTGCTGCTAAAGGTTCTTCAACCACCATCACTTTGGAGTTTTCTTTCCTTTTCAACCTCTACAGTGCTGGTACCACTTTCCACCATATCTAGATTTGCCTGTTATCTGGGCTCTTCCTCCTCTAAATCCACTATCTATGGAGACTGTGTAATCTTCATCTTCTTAGGAGAAGTCTGCTGATCACTGGTGCCCATGGCCTCTAAGCTGCTTCTCTTTCTATAAACACTCATTTTAGGAACTTTGACTATCAGTTTCTGAGAAGCTTGTTGTGTTTGACTTTCTTTCATGGTTGCCTCCACTTGTTGTGTTTGATTTGGTTGCAAGATTGCTTCCATATCAACACATAATTATAGGTTTTCCATCTTATCAAAACCCTCAACCTGTTCATGCTCATAAGGTGCATGTTTGTTCATCAATCTTCTCTTGGATATTATTTCGCGTGGATCATATGTTTTTCCATGTAGCTGTGCAAAACCAAACACTTTGAGATTTGCTTGAATCTGAGATAAGCATGATCTAGTTTTGACAATGAAGGGGCCAATGATAAAAGGGAACTTGAGGTTGAAGGCTTTGTGCAACTTCATGAAATGATCTGTCTCAGATATAATTCTTTGCCTGATGAATTCAAGGGAAAAGATTCCGGGGGTCAGAAAAATCCCCCACTCTATTCTCTAGATTTGGCTATAGATATCTCCTCATGTCATTCAAAATTCTAGGTAGGCTGGTGTTGAAAATCAAACTATAAATTATGGACATGACTTTGTTTATGAAGATAAGCAATGTAATCCTTTTACATTTAGTTGATACAAATTTTTCTTCAGGAAATTCTCTCTTATCGGTTTCCAGGAAAATATTCAGCAAATAGGTGTAGTATCTGAAATGCCTTAGAGAGTGAAAATTCATTAGATGTTTATGGATATTATCAACTATGAATTGATAAAAACTGATGCAGACTGACATACCAGATCCTGAATTTAAAAAGGTCAAAAGGAAATTGAGCATGACTTCGACCACATGTTTGTCATTGTCTAGACCTAAAACCTGACTCAAAAGGGAATAGACCCATTGAACTTCAATAACCATTATACTCACATTCATTGGCAAAGACAAACTCGTTGAAAAATGTTCTAATTTGACAATTGTTTGCAAAAACAGATCTCGGATATCTGATGGAAATTATCTATATACCCTAATTAGATTTTCTTCATTGAAAGGTTTAGAAATTACGGAAATAAATCTTATTGAACTGACTTTGGTATACCGAGGGACTCTCGAATTGACAGACTCTCTACCCTACACATGACCTCGAACCCCCGTTTATTCATGACGACTCTTTCTTCATGTGAATATTGTTCGGTGCACTAACCTATAAATTCGGGAAAAGGGAAAGCAATTTCAACAACATAGGAGATTATGGTGGTCTTGACTGCTTCAAGGAATGATATACACCTTCCTACTTTATCGGACAGGTTGCTTCTAGACACAGAGATGGGAGGAATGGTGACTTCGGTATAAAAACCATTTGAATATCGGTCAATTAGGGCTTCTTCATTCGCCACATGATCTTTTTTTGTTACTGAGGTTATGATAGGATCCATGGTTGTGATGAAAAATACCTAGAAATGAGCGGAAATGGCATGTAGTCGGTGTACTGTTGAGATGTAGTTGAAAGAGGGTAGTCACGCCAAGTTTCAAATGGTCCAGTGTTTGAAATAATGGTCCAGTGTTTGAAATAATAATAATAATAAACTAACAAAATTCCCTTTTATACTTTTCCAAATTTCGGGGGCATGAGCAAGTGGTTTTGGGCAACCCGCTTTTCATCCCAAAATGCACCTGGTGGCGCCATGTATCCCCGAACGAAAACCATGGTTTAAATTTTTGCTCGCTTTCCAAAATTAACCTCCGTGCAGTTTCTCCCCCCAAAATGATCCTCGACCATCGATCTTGAGAGTTCACGATCTGCAACGCGTCGGGCCCCATAATCTTAGCGCTCCTGCCAGATTTATCCTCTCACTGCCATATTTAGCCCCTTCCGTAGTTTATCGGGCTTCCAGACCGGTTTAGCGTCCCGCTAGATCCTAAAAACTTGATTTCACATAAAAAAATTAATGGTGACTAACAGACTCCTTGAAGGTGAAACCACAAATCACTAGAGATGGATATTCTGATTAATCCACATGCTTCATCATTTTTATATCCCACTAGGCATTCTTTAAGGTATCCGTGGGGGAAATTTCCTTTCCTAAGGTAATTCGGTAAAGTCCTTTACTTCATAGTAAATATTCCATACACGATTTCCATGAGAAGTAGTTTGAATTGGTAAGAAAAAAATTACTTGGACTAGCCATATTAAAATATGCAGGTAAGATGGCTTCAAAAGTAGAAACTAATTGTCTAGATGGAAAGCTCTTGAAAAAACAAGCAGTTTAAAAATAAACGCCACTGAAAATAGGCTTTGGATGTCAAGGTTATGCTATTTTTAAGAAAGGCATAAAAGGTAACTGAAATTACACATGAAAGGTAGAGGTCGACCCACGTGGTGATGGATGCACAATGAGGTTGACCAGTGAAAAAAAATCATTTATTTTCTAACTTTGCCTATAAACTCACTTTTACAAATAAGTTATTTTTACATTTAGATAACTACTTTTATAAAACAAGTAAAAGTCACTTTTACAAATAAGTTACTTTTACATGAAGGGACCCACTTTTATAAAATAAGCAAGAGTCACTTTTACAATAAAGTTACTTTATAAATTAAAGTTGCATGTGAAAAGTAATTAAAAAAAACATTAAAGTTACTTTATAATGATTCACTTTTATAATTTAAGTGAAGTGCACTTTACAATAAAGTTATGTGATAATTTAAAGTTGGATGAACTTTTTCAAAAAGTAACTTAATGAAAGGATACACTTGAACTCAAGACATCTTATTTAATAAAATAACTTTCAACCAAGTGAGTGAATGCAAAATATATAACAAATGTTATGAAGAAGAAGGTGTTATAACCCTAATTTGCACCAGACATGCATACTTAGCAGCAGGCCATCTTACTTACTATTTTTGTCAAGCCAATATTGAATAACTCTTCTTAAAAACCAAATTTTTGAATATGTACATGCCCTGCACCACTACTTCTCTCGTATGTATGCTAGTTGCACCACCACTGCCCACATATGTACGCTAGCTGCACCATTACAACCCGCGTACACCAACAAAAGTTGCAAGGGAATACGAGCTTTTGGATAGTTTCCTAACCAATTGACCGCCCATAGCCCATCACCCGACTGAATAACTATCTTTTTGGCATATAAAATAAGGTGTTGGGGTCCCATTCTAAGGAGAAACATGAAAGCAGTGAAACTCTGCCCATTTCCTAATCCCCCCTTGCCCCAAGAATTTGCAGCCACTTTGTGAGTTTGAGCCAGAATTCCCCATTCTTGCCCTTTTTCCTCATCCATAACCCTATGCCTATTCTCTAGAGAGAAGTGTGAGAGAAGAAGGATACATGGAAGCAGTTGGAGCTTGGTGAAGAGGAGCCCAGGACCGGGTTCAAGGAGCAGTCACCGATCTCATTTTGTAAGTCACATTATGAGTTTAATATAAAGGAGTACTTTTGTCATCTCGCCATATCATGTGTTTAATCTGTATGATTGATTTACATTTTGTTATGACATCTAACCCATTAGTCCATATATAGAATGCTTGTTCGTAGTTTCTTGTTTGTCTTTTGGTGAATGCAGGTCAGCCTTGGGAGGATATTTGTAGTCGAGAAGTGACCGAATGCATTGGGATCGACATCGGACATGGAGTTCAATGTAAGACTACCGGATCCCTATAATTTGTACTTTATATATGAATGTGGGGTGTTGTCGGGATAATGGTTAAGAGTAGGATACTTTAGACGGTTAGCTCTGCATGAACTTTAGAACCCTAGTGTAGTCCGTGGGGGGGTTTCCCACTATAGTAGAATTGGCAACTGTACTGGGGAGCCTCTAGGGTTTTTAGGGGATTTCTGTTTTTGGGTATTTTCAATTGGTTTATTTACTGTTTTTTGAGTTTCAGTAAGTTTATGTGTCTTTAAGGGCTTCTGGTCTTCCATACCAGTACTCCCTATCTATGCTTGACTATTAATTTTTCTTTTTAGAGGAGTCATAAAGGTGTACGTGACATGCAATTGGTCTGCCCGTGTACATACACACCCTATCTTTGGACAACCCACGTACATACGCAGGCTGCTGAAGTATCAGTTGCATGTCCGTATCAGGAATTTTTTTTTAAAGAAGAGGCAGTCGCCGTCTTCCATGTGAAGCCATTTTTCTCAGGGGTTTTCTTGATTTAGCCCTGGTCTCTGTTTCATACAGTCTTTGGCCTAGGTATGATAGCAATTATCTTTTTCTTTATCAAGACTTCTTGTGTTTTCTTGATTAGGGTTTGAGACAAGTTTTGTGAGTTTTTCTGATTAACTTGTTTAGTATTGTCAGTAACTCTCTGCGAGCTGCAGTAGACCAGAAGTTGGTTTTTGGTCTCATCTTGTCTTCACTTTCCCCCTTTTACTTGCTTTAGAAGAAAATAAAATAATTCATTTTCAAGTTTCTTATTTTGGAGCATAAAAAAAAGAAGGTTTTTAGTTTCTTGTTTGGTTAAGTAGTTAGGTTAGTTGTTTTTTAGGAAGAAGAGTGCTTTCTTAAGTTCTTTACTGAATACTCAGGACGTTAAGTAGCTCGTAGTCGAGCAAAATTTAGTTTTGATTTTTTCTTTTAAAAATATCTTAGAGAGAAAAGTTAGTTAAAGAGTGTTCAATTTGCAAATCTTTGTTTATTGAAGAAGAAGTAACTTTGTTTCCAACATTTGTTCTTCTCTTTCATCTCTTAACAAACACCATTAGTTTCATTTATGTTCCTTTGACTTAAGATAAACCACTTAAAATTAACGCTTAATTAAAATTAATCAGACTTTGTGTTTGTAGGGTCCATTATGTTAGGGTCCTAACCCGCACATAGGTAGATCAATATATTCAGATGTAATAAAGATCAATATTAATAAGGCCTTTCAATAAAATAGAATAAGGCGAATGTAAGAAGACCTAATGGAAGATTCCACTTCTAGAAGGATCTTCCTCTAGATGCTTCTCTTGATAGGCATATTTACTATAAATAAGGGTCGAGGGTATGAAAACCCTAGCTTGGAGATTATTGTAACAGAGCGCTGCTCGATTGGAGGTTGCCCCCTTGAAGAGGCCTGTGAACATTGCTTTCTGAATCAAAGTGTTATTTTTGTTGTTGTTCTTATATCATTTATGTGTTATTGTGGAGATTATGCTGGATATATTACTGTTATTCTTCCATTTCTAGAATTTTATTTATGTTCTGCATATTTATTATATCTGGTATCTTGCAAGTGGTATTAGAGCACTTTCCTTGGCAGAAATTGTGGGATTTTTTTTTTTAGGGTAGAGATGTATTCTGGCGTCTTTAAGCCACAGAGATACGTCGTTACGTGCATAAACCCTTGGTTGAGAGATTCATACACGCAGGAAATACAAGTGGTTCTTAAGCGCACATTTGTTGGCCACCCTTGTAACCCTTGTTGGTACCCCTTCGAGTGGTAGTGCATTGGACAACACCTGTGTACAGATCAACCTATATTTCCTTAATCCCTCTTTAGATAAACCTATCGGTCATCGGACTGCTATAGTGTCACCGAGAATAGCACTCGGGAAGATACTCTCTAGTACCTGGGTAGTCGGGTAGTACAGCTAAGGGTACAGTCTATCCTCCTTAGTTAGTGCCCTGAGATATTGGGTCGATTACTACTGTTGGACCCTGCATGTATATCAGAGAGCTATAGCACAGGGAAAACCCTTGTCTGTAGAACCATTGAATACCTAACCCTTGGGGGACAAAAACATAAACAAATTAAAACAAACCAGATCTATTACTGCGCAACTGTGTTCGGGTTACCAAGTAAATACACATTTCTTTCTACTTAAGCATTTGGGAATTTCATCACTGTAGTATTCTTCAGACCAGAGTATAACTCTGCAGGTGTAAAAACAAAAAAAAGTCTGAAAATTTTTTCACCATTATTTGAGACCTATTCCATTGGCTTCATCTCTCTGCCCTTATCACATTCATCCATATCATTTTTTGGCAAAATTTTTGCCCCGCTCACCCCTTTTCAATTCACCCATCCTCATGGCCCATACCCGTAGCCAAGATCTGGAAACTCGCTTCAACACCTTGCAATATGGTTTCCTCAAAACCCAAAAAGAAGTGAAACAACTCAGTGCTACTGTTACCTCCATCGATTCATCCATCAATACAACCATAAATACCACCATGCAGTCCTCAATGGAGGAATTCAAACAAGAACTTACCACCCATCTTGAAACTGTCTTTGCATCCCTCTACACCAAATTGAAGATCCCTATAGATGACCATTTCTCTGAAGCACCTCCAAAGACCGAAGGTGAACATTCCTCCTATTCCCATACCTTTTAGAGCCATCACTTTCAACATGACATACGCCTTCCACGGGTGGATGTGACCAAATTTGATGGCTCGGACCCCACTGGTTGGGTAACCCAAATGGAACATTATTTCTCTTTATACGGCATCACAAATGACTTGGCCAAACTCTGGTATGGTGTTCTCCATCTAGATCAAGAACGTTGGCAATGGTGGCAATGGAAAAAAAATTCCCGTTAAGGGTATATTGCTTGAACCCAATTTGTGACTGAGCTTTATGAATGCTTTGACATGGACACCAACCATTTGGGCCATTTGACAAAGTTGAAACAATCTGGAACAGTAGAAGATTTCATAGCTGCCTTTGAGCTCCTAGCTTTTCGAATAGAGGGCATGATTAATGCTTTCTTTCGAGAGTGTTTTATCAGTGGCCTCAAGGAGGAGATTCGGGCCCATGTCCTCATGGCTCAACCCTCAACTTGGGTGGAGGCTACTAAAAGAGATAAAGAAGCACAACAGGTGGTATCATCTCAAAACTGAAAACCCTCCTTTATCCCTCCCCCTAAACCCGTCACTCCCACTACTCCCTCTGCCCCATTAAAGATCCAAAAATTGATCAGGGGTGAAATGGCTGAACACCAACTCTATTAGAAAGCAGGAATGTGGAGCAATAAAATAAAACAAATGCGGAAACAAAACACAGAAGATACAAAATACAAGAGAGACATAGATTTACATGGTTCACCCAGTGTGGGCTACGTCCACCAGATAAATTGCCAGGTCCTTTCTTTATTATTATCCAGCAAAATGAAGGGATACAGCCTACAGAAAAACCCACTGTAACTTCCTCTTCTTTCTCTCACAGTCTCCTTTCTCAGAATACAACACTCGCCAACATACATAGCCACAATACATTTCCCTCATAAAAGAGGGTTGCCTTCTAGGGCAAAAAACCCTAACATAATATATATCATTAGATCTACGACCTTATAATGAATGGTCCAGATTTACAATGAAATTACAATATACTTTTACAAGGCAATTTTTGCTTCGGGGGCTTCGCCCCTGAACCCCCGCTGGGGGCCTTCTTGCCCCCAGACCCCCAGTCGGGGGGGTCGCCCCCCCAGACCCCGTAGAGGGGGTACCCCCCTTCTGCCCTCCCCTGCGTGGAAGAGTGTACATACTTCATGGGGTATAAACACGACTGAAAGTAAAAGACCTATAAATTAGGAAGATAATCAGGCTCCACAACCAACAATCTCCCACTTGGAGACTGATCTCAACAACTCCACTGC
>JZKD02S0208643.1:305111-319024 GCA_000966675.3 Picea glauca
GTAGCTACCTTTGGAAGTCATTACTTCCCTTGAACAATAACTATTGATTATTTCTCATATATTGTTCATGGTGTATTGTGGTGTATTGGTGTAACTGTTATACTATTGTTCATTTCTCATTGGATATAGTTTAATGGTTTAAGTATAAGTTGAAAAAGGTTTTAAATTGTACTTGATATTGATTCACCCCCCTCTCAGTATCAACACAGCTAGCAAGCCGAAGGGAAGAAAAAACAGTGAAAGAAGGGTAAGGGGGATAAGAAACCCACCAATAATGTTGGTGAGGGAAACACAAAGAGAAATAAGTCGAAGTATCCATGCAACCTCTGCATGGAAGACCACCCGACTCACCTGTGCCCTTGAATTGTGGAGGCCCAAAAGTTATTGGCACAACAACAGCGTGCAGTGTTAATGAACCCATTTCCTCATGGGAAAAATTTAACTCAAGCCTCTGTGAATGCAGATGGGGGAAGTTAGGGACCCCCTTCATCGTCTAGCAATCCCTCAACTTTGAATGTCTATATATTGAAAGGTGAAGCCCACATATCTACTAGGGCACATGATTACAGAATGTCAAGTACTGTCGAAAGGGAAAAGAAGTCGAAAACCCATTTGTTCCTCTCCAAATCGAGAGAACGATGGGTGAAACAATGACACACATCCTGAAAGGGGCGTTCAAGAAAGCTTTGCATAATCCAAATGCAAGGGCTGCTCAGAACTACTTTGTGGTGGAGGATTTGTCACAAACCCCTTGCATGATGTCTGCTTTGGAGGTCCTCCAGAGCTGCCCTTCACAGAGAAAGGCTCTGTTAGTCACCTTAGGATCCGCCAAGACATGTAATTTGGGAACTATCATGCTTGATACAACTGACTTGAAACCTCATCTCCCATACCACATCGCATTTTAGATAGTAGTGGCTCACCCCACGAAATCATCTACCTGGAATATTTTTCGTACGATGGTTGATGATGGTGCCTCAACATGTGTGATGTCGTTGACATGTTGGAAATCCATTGGCCAACCCATTCTGTCTCCTTCACCTACTCTTCTCATGACTTTCGATGGTCGTTCTTTTAGACCACATGGAATCATTCCTTCTTTCCCCATGCAGTTAGGAGGGAAGACCGTGTGCGTCGAAGTTGAAGTGGTCGATGCGCCTCTTGACTATAACCTCATGTTAGGAAGCAGTTGGACATATTCCATGCATGTAGTGGTCACCACAATTTTTTGGGTCTTGTTGTTTCCACACGAGGGTTGAATCGTGACCATTGATCAATTGTCTTTCTCTAGACCTGACCCTTCATCGAGGGTATCTACTGTCCCAATGATTGATAACCCATAGTTTGACGTCATCAACGTGGGGGTTGGTTTGTGCCCACCTCTTGTGGGTAATTTAGATTACCTGCCTCCTTCTTATGATGTCAAAATGATATTGGTTGTCCCCGACAAGCCTAAGGCTGAAATATTTTCAGTGTCGTCGTCCACACAACTTACTTTAATGATCTATGGATTATTCCTTCCCCATCTTCCATGATGGAAGGAACAAGGCACCATGGAATGTCCATGCCCTTGTCTGCGATAAAATTTTTGTACTCTATAGTCCAGCAAGATTCAGTCGACCCCGATCTAACTCCTACACCAGAGTCAAATCTAGTTCTCGAGCCCGCCTGGGCTCAAGGTTCCCTTGCCACTATTGATTCCTTAGACTTGGTCTTTCCCTCTGACAAGGCGATTTTAGAGGAATTGACTGGTCCAGATAGACCCTAGGATGATCTCCATCACAGATCATACTTCCTTCCAGAGTTAGGAAGATTAGAGGTAGGAGAATTTGGGTTGACTATGACTGGAGATAGGTCTTGTCCTATTAATCCTCTAGCTACACACACAGTCTATGCTAAGGATAATATGACAACCATCGCTAAAATTATACCTATTGATGTCTCTAGAACCCCTGGCATCATGGAGAATATCTTCATCGGAGCGGACTGTTCCCCTGAGGAGATTCAAATCTATACAGATTTATTTAAAGAATTTTGCAAGGTTTTTTCCTGGTCTTATGAGGAAATGTCACGCATTGATCTAAGAATTGTTGAACATGAAATCACGACTTACCCTGACACAAAGCCGGTCCGGCAGAAGCTTCATCCAGTTAATCCTCATAAAACAGTAGTTATTAAGGCTAAAGTAGAGAAACTACTCAAAGTTGGTTTCATCTACCCCATCCAATTGACTCAATGGATGTTGAATCCCGTTCCAGTCAACAAAAAGCAGGGTACGATTCGTGTATGTATGGACTTCTGTGATTTGAACAAGGCCTGTCCAAAGGATAATTTCCCCACTCCATTTATTGACCATATTGTCAATGAATGTGCAAGCTTCGAGGTATTTTATTTCATGGATGGTTTCTTGGGATACAATCAGATACAGATCAAACCTGACGATCAACATAAAACAACTTTTATCTGTTCGTGGGGTACATTTGTTTGTCACAATATGCCTTTTGGCCTAAAGAACGTTGGAGCCATTTTTCAGTGGGCCATGTATTTTTCTTTCCATGATCTCAAACACCTATTTGAGGCTTACCTGGATGATTTAGCGTCATGATCTCGCAAGAGAATTGATCATCCCACACACCTCCGACTTATCTTTGAGCGATGTCGCTACTATCAGATTCGCTTGAATCCAAACAAATGCATATTTTTGTGTGACATCGGGTCATCTGTTAGGTTTCATAGTTTCGACAACAGGAATCATGGTCGATCCTTTAAAGGTTGAGGCGATAGTTCAGTTTCCTCCCCCATGCACAGTGCCTCAACTTCAAATTTTACATGGAAAAGTGAAATTTTTACTGCGTTTCATCGCAAACTATGGCGAGATCAAAAAAGGGTTCATGCATTTACTAAAGAAGGACATTCCTTTCCATTGGGACAAAGCCACTCAATTCTCTTTCGAAGCGTTGAAACGTGCCCACACGTCTTCCCCCCTGATTCGACCACCTAATTATAATAAAGATTTTTTACAGTATTTGGTTGTTGCAGAGTCGACCATCGGCATGGTCTTGATTCAAGAAGATTATTTACTTGAAGAGAACATGATTTATTACCTTAGTCGAGGCCTGGTTGGACCAGAACCCAACTACTCCCATGTTGATAAACTTGGGTTGGCAACAGTTCATGTTGTCCAATGGTTCTGTCACTATATCATGTTTTGCAAGACCACTGTCATTGTCGTTGTGAATCCATTCCAATATGTGTTGACACAATGCATAATCAGTGAAAAGATCAGCAGATGGATAGTTATCCTCCAGGAATTTGACTTGGATTTTGCTTCGGCAAAATCCAAAAAATCGTTGGTCTTTGCAAAACTCATCTCGGAACTTCCAGTCGAGTCAGGTGATGTTATACCCAATGAGTCACATATTAAAGGAGATATGTTCTTTATCCCATCTTCAGATCCATGGTATGGATATATACTAGTCTATCTCCAGAATTTGAAGTGGCCCACCTCTTCTTCTCATGATGAGCGTCAACATATACGCCATCACGCAAAAAACAATCTTATTCTCGAAGACACTTTCTATCGTTGAGGTATAGATTGCATCCTTCATCGATGTGACACCCATGAAGAAGCATAACTCATGCTTAACGATTTCCACACTGGAGCATGTGGTGGTCATTTGTTTGGGTTGGCAACAACCCAAAAGATTATACAAGCCGATTACTATTGGCCGATGTTAATCAAAGATTGTGTTGAATCATTCAAGAAGTGCCACCCATGTCAGATCTTCTCACAGAAGATGAGGGCACATCCTACTCCCATGTTTCCCATCATCACATTTGGCCCCTTCACCAAGTGGGGGATTGATTATACTACATGCCATCCCCCCTCAGCTAGGGAGCATTGTTATATCATCGTAGCAATAGACTACTTTACCAAGTGGGTTGAAGCTATGTCGATGTTCAAGGATGATGGAGAGACAACAACTCTCTTCTTGTTTAATAAGATAATAGCAAGGTTCGGCGTCTCGAAAGAGACTGCCACTGACCATGGCAGTCACTTTCATAACAAAATGATGTCTGAATTAACATCAAAGCTTTGGTTGAGGAAACAACACTCATCACTTTATTACCCACAAGTGAATGGTCAGGTGGAAGCTGTGAATAAGTCGCTCAAGACCATTCTACAACAAACGATCAATTCAACCAAGTCAAATTGGAATTTGATGTTATACTCGGCATTGTGGGCCTACCGAACATCTGTAAAGACTACCACTGGTTTCTCACCTTTTCAGTCTGTTTATGGGTTGGAAGCAGTCTTTCCTATAGAATTCCAGATCCCATCTCTTAAGTTGGTAGTACAGTTATTGCAAGACACTTCACCACTTGAGGAACGCTTATTATATCTCGAGAAGCTTGATGATAAATGCCGTGATGAAACCTTGGCTAATGAGGCTCACAAGCAAAGAGTCAAGTATCAGTATGATCGGTCCTTTCATCCTTGGATGTTCTCCAAAGGTGACCTTGTCCTGGTCTATGACCAAGATAAGGATCCCCTGGGAGCAGGAAAGTTCAAACCCATGTGGTTTGGACCATTCATCGTGAAGGAAGTTTTAAAGAAGGGTGCTTACTATCTGGTTGATTTTGAAGGGAAATCTTTAGCGGAGCCTAGAAATGGGCTCTATCTCAAGAAGTATTACTCATAGGTGGGTCTCCTTGGGTGACTTCTTGTACATATGTATAATTCTTATACATTTTTAGTTTTTGTCTTTTTAGTTTTATAGACCTGTCGTTTTGATGTCATCTTTTCACTGCAGCATATGTCAAGTGAATCAAACATGTTCATTGGATTTGCGGACAGTGCTAGCTAACACGAGACTTGCTTCCGCAGTTTGGGTGATTTTCACACCTCGAGGCCAATTGTTATCTTCTGGAGGTATCTGTTTAGGTGACACCACAAACAATGTTGCCGAATACAGTGCAGTAATAGAGTTTCTTCATGATGCCTTGTCGCATGGTATCTCTTACCTCTGGGTCTACCTAGATGCACAATTGGTTGTGTCCCAGTTAAATGGGGTTTACCGCATTTACGATGCTACTCTACATCGATGATTTCTTCAGGTACATATCTTAGAATGTTGTTTTGATTACATTACGTATATCCATGTTTGGAGATTGAATCAAATGATAGATACTCTAGCTAATCAAGTATTAGATTGGCATATTGCACACATGTAAAGAGAAATCACACACATACACATGTAAATACATTTGTAAATGAATGTAACCCATAAGACATAAAAATATGTATATATATATATATATACATATATCGAAAGTATCAGATTACATAGGTGGGCGCAAGCGCCTCAAAAAATAATGAGTATTGTATATAATGCGGGGATTATGCCCACAAAAATATACCAAGAGTGCCCCTGGCACAAAAAATGGTCCACCCTAATCTAAGCACGAGGTTGGTTGGCCCTGCCATAGTGGAATACAATGTTTTCCAAATGCTGAAATAGCTGGACCCAGGTCCATGGAACCCCAACAACGTGAGGTTGCATAGATGGTGGGAGATCCTCGATCTCGACCATAGGCACAATATGAGTGAGTGCGGACATGTTCTGCTCCACTCATCTCAAAACTCTCTCAGCCTCTCCGACTGGAGGTACACCCGTTGTTTCTACTGGTCTGACGGCTACTACTGCTACCTCTTTTCGTGGATGGCACCTTCTCCGTGCAAAATCAGTTGGATGCACTAGTCCCACATATGTACATAACAGACACATAGTTGTTAGGTGCTCTGGAACACATAAAAAATTATATATTTATAAGAAATTAAAAATTAAAAAACTTTTAAAGAAAAACGTATCTAACTCTCCTCACTCTGCTCTAGGAGGTACGGGCATGTCAGGATCTCTGGAGAAGTTGATCCCTACATAGGGGTAGTCCTCTATAGCCGAAATCTATCAAGACCACCAGTGAAAAAATGTATCATCGAAGGCCTCAATGGTCCTCCCTCCCCCCTGTCGTGGCAACAAAGTTTCCCACTTGCACACTGCTGGGAAGGAGGTCACGTGCCTCCGTATAGTCTCTCGGGGACTAATACTGGGTACCCTATCGAAGAAGAAAGAGAAAAGAACAGTCCCAAACCTGAAGTTCTTGTTGTTCCACCCACGACACTCTGTGAGTTGTCTCTTCATGCATTCTAGCATGGTTGTACTCCAATTGAAAACTCGTGTATTTAAGCATTGTACTGCACAATGCATATGCGCCCAGGAAGATTGATGTAAATCCGTGGATCCAGTGATCCGCCCAATAAGTAAAACTATCACTTTCGGTGACAGGTTGGTGATTTTGTGGATCGGTACCTAGGAACCCAACTTATCTGTTACAACCTCACAATGTAGTTCGATCAACTTGGAAATGTTGTGAGGCCCAGAGGGAAAAGCACAAAGTTTGACTGGTTCCCCTCTCCTTGAGAGGCTAGTCATAAAATATATATCTTTAGTCGTTGGAGTCAATGATTGTCCCTTGAGCATGAAAGCCTCTACATCTGGGTGCCAGTAATCCACCAAGGCATTCAACAGCCTAGGTTGTGCCCACATGAGTGGACACCAAAATAATTTCCACAACCCGCATTGTTTTAATGCGGCGACAATAGCAAGGTATTCCTCGACCATTGAATCAATGTCCTCATGCTCTCTCTCTCTCCAATGGACATACATCCTACAAAATTACAAGTTCAAAGGAGAGTCAAATGATGCATTTTCAAATTTTTCATATGTTCAAAGATGTACGCGGGTTGCATTGAGGACAGTCACGTATGTACATGGGCAGAACTTTCACTACCCACATGCATAAGCGGGTTGTGCTTGTACAGCCAGCATACACACAGGGCCGACCTTTTTAAAGGTGTGTGCCCCTCCAAAAAAAAAAAAAAAAAGGAAATTGGAAATGTAAGAGGGACTAGATTGTACTTACTTGGTCCAAGCGGAAGTTTGTTTCATCAACTGAATCTCTTGGGATCAACTTGTTTCATAAGGGGGTGTTTTTAGCTTTTTGGTTAATTCTCAATTTGCAATGGTGATAATGAGCTGCCAGCCTCTATTTATAGACTTTTTTGGCCCTTTTTGTCATTTTTTGACCTCCATTGTCATTTTTTCTAGTTTGAAAATCATGTAACGTGGTTCTTGAGTTTCTCATTGGATCTTATGATACACTTTACTTTTGTTTTGGAGAACTTTTTCAGAATTGGGGAACTTTTATGGTCCTTTGGTGAAAATTCATTTTTTCCAACCTTGTGCATTTAAGTCAGGATTCCACCTCCACTTGTTGCACCTCATTGTATTTTTCGCTTTACCATAGGATCGAACCCACCGAATTGCGACACAGAACCATCCTTGCTACTCTAGAAGTGTCATAATTTAGTGGTAGAGCCTACCCTCACATGGATTCCCTAAGTATATCTTGGTTGCATTTTGGTGTCCATGCCATCGCTAATGACTATAGGCTCAGGAGTCCTTTAGTCTTGTCTTGATTATGAGTCTGAGCCTTCACATGTCTAATATATTATCACTCTTGGCCTCACCATTGGGACTCCCAAAAAACAAATGGGTCTTCTTTTAAGCCCTTTTCAAACCCTCTAAACATGAAAAGATTGTCGAGCGATCTTCTTTCCCTTCACGCTCGCCAAACTAAAATTTGAAGGCACATCTATCCGATGGTAGTTTACCCCTTTTTCGATCCGGATGGTCAATTGTACGAAAAAAGGTATACTCTAGGAACTTTGATTCACTAGAAGAGTATTCTCGGGTATAATTTTAACCCTTTTTCGGGCCGGAGGGACTAAATTTATGAAAAAGGAAACCCCACGGAGTCCATAGTTAAGCTCTTTTCAGACTCCCTAAAAGTGAAAAGATCATCGAGTGATATTGTTTCTTCACACTCATTAAACCGGTACAGAAGAACATCCATTACAGAGTCCATAGTTAAGCTCTTTTTAGACTCCTTAAAATTGAAAAGATCGTCGAGTGACCTTGTTCTTTCACACTCATTAATTGGTTCAGAAAAACATCTACTGGCATGAGTTTACCCCTTTTTTTGGCTTGTAGATTAAGGAGGAAAAAGGCACCTCGGGAGATTTGTCTCGCTGGGAGAGTTCTCCTCAGTAAATTTAACCTTTTTCGGGCTAAGGAGACTAAATCTAGAAAAAGGCAGCGAGTCCATAATTAAGCTCTTTTCAGACTCCTTAAAATTGAAAATATTTCCGAGTGATCTTGTCTTTATCACACTCATTAACATGGTTTTGAATAGATGTATTTTCGGTGCTAATTTATCCCTTTTTCAAACTGACTAGACTATATTCGAAAAAGGTACCCCAGTGGAGTCTTCTTTTGAACTTTTTCAGACTCTCTAAAAATGAAAAACCATTGAGCTTACCTTCTCTGGGCTCATTTAAAATTACATTGAAGGATGTTATCATTGTGTCATGTTAACCGCATTTGCATTCCTATGTCTTTGGCCTAATGTTGGCTCCATGTAGCTCTCAACTAAACCTTTGAAGCATGCCTTATACGCAAGCCTTGTATCACTTTGCCTCTGCGTCTTGACACCTTGACCTATGGAGGAATTTTCTCGAGTATCCTTTTCCTACACATGTTTCCTTACTCTGAGCATCAGTATGTTCCTTGCGCTTGGGACTAGTATGTTTGCGACACTCATTCCTCCTTTATAACGTAGCATTCTTTTATTCTTTTTTAAGCTTTCAAAATATTGAAAAAGACAAAAAAATAAAATATACCCCAAAAAGAGGATGGGAAAAGTATTTTCTTTGTATAGCATCACAATGAGTCGCCCTTGTACAAAGCACATCCTTTCGTTTGTTCGTAAAGATATGGGATTTAATATGAACTTAGGGAGTTGTTCTTGTAACATAGAGTTGTGTCCTCCTCCATTTGTTTATTCTTCCAAACATATGGAGAATTTACGTTGCCTCCTACACCGTGAACTTATGTCAGTATCATGTTGCCTGAGTCTCATCTTTCATAGTGCTATTGTCCAAGGGAAGTTTTACCCAACTTGAGTCAATATTTCTACAGTTTGTCTCATGTCCTCATGCCCGACCATCCCGAAATTCCAATCAAAGTCTTTGTTCAAAATCAATGAATTTCTCTCCATGATCACCGAGATCCTCTTGTTTGTTCCCCGACAAGTTGTCAAGGACCTCTGGGTAGTGAATTTGTACATTCACATTTCACTCCTACCCGAGTTATGAAGATCTTGAAATTGTATCTTGAGCTTTGAAGACATCATCTCCAGCCACCAAACATCGTTTGCTTCTTGAAGATGGATATTATTCATGTATATCTTTTGATTTTGAGATGTAGATCCATTGTGTACTCTTCACGGATACACTTTATATAGTTATATGATATGGATCTGTAGTGTATTTGATTGGCATCCATGATTTATTTCATCCTGAGCATGGGTATGCCCGCCTCGGTGAGACAATTGTTATTTTGCAAATGGCACCTCCCGAACTCTGGTCTCGGGCTCACTCGCTTTGTACATTGGTAAATATTTGTAATTTGTTTTGGCCATTAGATTCTCTTCTGACCTCACACATTAGGGGGCATCTGTTATAACCCTAATTTTCACCATACATGCATACTTAGCAGCATGCCATCTTACTTACAATTTTTTCCAAGCCAATACTAAATAACTCTTCTTAAAAACCAAATTTTTAAATATGTACGTGCCCTGCACCACTACTTCCCATGTATGTACACTAGTTGCACCATTACTTCCTGTGTACGTATGCTAGCTACACCATTATAGCCCGCGTATACCCACAAAAAAAATTTGCAAGGGAATACAGGTTTTTGGGTAGTTTCCTAACCAATTGACTGCCCATAGCCCATCACCCAACCGAATAACTATCTTTTTGGCATATAAAAGAAGGTGTTGGGGTCCCATTCTAAGGAGAAACATGAAAGCAGTGAAACTCTGCCCATTTCCTAATCCCCCCTTGCCCTAAGAATTTGCAGCCACTTTGTGAGTTTGAGTCATAATTCCCCATTCTTTCCCTTTTTCCTCATCCATAACCCTATGTCTATTCTCTAGAGAGAAGTGTGAGAGAATAAGGATACGTGGAAGCAGTTGGAGCTTGGTGAAGAGGATCCCAGGACCAGGTTTGAGGAGCAGTTGTCGATCTCATTTTGTAAGTGACATTATGAGTTTAATATAAAGAAGTACTTTTTCCATTCCGCCATATGATGTGTTTAATATGTATGATTGATTTACATTTTGTTATGACATCTAACCCATTAGTCCATATATAGAATGTTTGTTCGCAGTTTCTTTTTTGTCTTTTGGTGAATGCGAGTCAGCCTTGGGAGGAGATTTGCAGTTGAGAAGCGACCAAATGCATTGGGATCGACACCAGATGCAGAGTTCAAGGTAAGACTACCAGATCCCTATACTTTGTACTTTATATATGAATGTGAGGTGTTGTCAGGATAGTGGTTAAGAGTAGGAGACTTTAGACGGTTAGATCTGCTTTCACTTTAGAACCCTAGTGTGGTCCGTATGGGGGTTTTCCCACTATAGAAGAAGGGAGGGTTTATTCTTCTCTTAAAATATTTCCCTCAAAGTGCATGGTTACCCCAAAACCTTTTTTTTTTATTGCAAAAAACTTCAACACAACAACACAAAAAAAGAAAAGAAAAGAAAAAAGATAGATCCTTAACAAAATTGAGGTTAGATCTCACTTAGCCTACCTGGAAAATACAAGTTTTCTCTCTATTTTTTATTTGTTGAGATTGCATAAATCTTAGTGCAAAGAGCATACTTAGAAAAATAAAACACTTTATGCAAGTTTATGGTTTTCCAAGATCACATAGAGCGCAAGACAAAGAGCATATGCAGACTGGAAAGTGTAGTGAATTGAGATTATAAACAAAAAAATCAAAATATTAACACAACATATAAAATAAAATAAAAAATTGTAATGAAACTTTGTACCTTCGGATTTGACAAAAATGGTTGTATCTTGGGCAAGAAAAACCTTTTTCGAGTGAAACAAAAAGTGTTTCCAACTAAAATTAGCACTTTGCATGCAATGGAATAATGTCATATTCCCGGAAATGTATAGAAATAAAAAAATCTATAAATCCTTTGATGCCATGTTTAATAAACAAGATATTTCCACATAGGTCAAACACCTTAAGCAACTATTCACACAAATACATCAAATATCAATACACTAGTGCATTACGTGCTTAAAACCCTCAAAGAGGGAAACAACCCACAACCCCAATGAACACATCCACTTGAGGTAATATATTAATTCAAAATGAATTTTTTTTACATACAAGTTTCTCACAATAAATTGTCAGCAAATGACCATCCATGATATTTAAATAGAGACCATGGACTAATTAAGTGTTAAGTCATAGATCAATATAGCCATTAGTATCGAGCAGAATATGAACTGTCAGATCACTTTATATCTGATTGTAGGATTACATACTAAAAATGAATACTAATGCATACTAAGGAAACACACTTTACATAAAGACACATTAAACCAAGTTGATTTTAACTGATTCCTAAATGTCTAAATATCATAACATTAAATTTAACTATTAAGTATGTACACAAAAGTTTACAAACAATCCAAACCATTTCCATTCCCCATAAGGGACTACCACACAGTTGTAAAAAGTATAAATATATTTCTCATACCATGTCTCACCCCCTCAGGGAATCGTTTTTGAACCATGAACTGAAAAATAAAACCCTATTTCAAGACATAAACAAAGACATTGAGGGTCTAAAACTAAGTAATAACAACAATTTGGAAAAAATCCAAACAAAAAGACTTGAGAATCAGAGTCCACATCAATTAGCATAGAAGGAGTGGCCTCTTTCCCCTTGTCCCAAGCTAATTTCTTTAATGCTCCTCCCAGAAAATCATCTTCTTCCTTCTTTTCTATTTCCCCCACTTCCAATTCTACCCCCTTTCTTTTACATCTTCTCCAACTTCATTCCCACTATCAACCTCAGAACCCCAAATAGAATTGATGACATTCTCATACTTGATGTCCAATTGGTTGAAATTGTTGAGAATATCATTGTTTTGATCTATTAGTAAAAATCCATAGTCTTAGAATGCGTGGTTTCTCTACTTATTGATAACCCTATGTCAAGAATAAATGGAGTGGTTTCTTCGTCAATTCTATCACTCGAGGTATATCCTCTCTTCATCCTAACTCTATTTTCGATGCCCTCCACCTCCTTCTTAACCTTCTTTAAAAAACATTTTTGGTAGGTTGCATGAAGAGATTTTGTTGGTGGCTCATTTCCTTTCTCGTGAAGGCCCTGCTCCCATTTGCACGAGTTTCATACATTCCCAAGAGAATCCACACCAAACCTCCTTACCAACATCTAATACCATAGTTGTCACACCTTCCTTCTTCATTGTTTCCATAGACTAAAGTTCCCCTATTAAGTAAACTATGGTCTCTAGAGCACTTCAGTCAAATAACCCTATGTATCCAACACTCTAAACACATATTCCACACTTCTTCTTGCAATTTCAAAACTCTTATGGACTCCATATTGCACTGTCATCTCTCCATAATAGGTGGAATAATGCTCTAGTCTAAACCTTTTTCTACCCTTATGATCCAATTTACTGTCATGGATGAACATGATGTGGGAGGATTGATCCATGATGGCTCAAATCATCCAACATTATTCTCACCGTACCTTCCATGAGCTCAATGTGCCATCTATCATCTTAGTTGTTACATGTTCATGACACCCTATGTATGGAATAACAATAATTATTGATTTAATAATATTAACAATTATTATTAATTACCAATAATAATAAATAAAGGTGCAGGTAGGTAGGTCATTATGTGCAATATAAGTTATGTCAGCCATGTAACTTTAAGTGTCACCTAGGCAAGTGAATATATTAGGTCAGGTGTTACTTGTCAATTAATTTATTATTATAATTGTTTTTTTCTTAAGGAAACCATCACGTGGAAACCCTTGGGCACTTTCTTGCATTTTGAGGATTGTACATAGTGTAAAACTATCGGTGCTTATAACAACCTGTTACCAAATTAGGACATCAAATGAGACATTCAATAGAGGGGGGAAATCAAGGGATCAACCCAAATACCTCTTGAATGAAGTTCAAAGAACTCAACCACTCCAGCTATACCACTAGGATTTTTATTATAATTAATTATAATAGACCACCGAGATTTTTATTATAATTAATTATAAATAAATAACAATAATTTCAAATAATAATTAACTGTTAATTGATTTTTTTTTCCAGGTTACAAAGCCCGAGGAAAACCCCCAAGTACTTCCCTGCATTTCAAGGATGGTACCTAGGGTAAACCATAGAATATTTAGGACACAAGGTCGATCAATAAGAGGGCTCAAAGCTATTACAAAAATATTCTTGTTATGAGCTCAACATGTAGCCTGCGAGAATTGAAATTGGGTGGGGAGGATATTTTATGAACCAAATGCTTAAAATATCATAATAGAACAAAAGTACACACCATGTAAAGAATGTGAGCGTGGAGCACAACTCCAAGACAAATAATTTATACAATAAATCCTTAAATAATAGGAGAACCTCCTCCAAATATCCAAATACATTCATACATTACAATTCACATCTCCTCAATAATGAATACACAATCTCTATATATACCTATTCACGCCTACACATGAGGCCCATTTACTATTAGGCCAACCCTATTACATATATATTTACACATTACATGTACATTTAATCCCATATACGCCCCCCCTTGGGGTCATATCATATAAATTTAACCCTATATACGCCCCCCTTGGTTCATAAAAAACAACAAATG
>JZKD02S0208643.1:324596-348618 GCA_000966675.3 Picea glauca
GGACCCGAAAAAACTGCTAAAAATAGTAAACTGTGCGAAAACTGAAAAACTGAAAGAATCAATGGTGGGGGTCCAAGTGGAATAGGTGGGTGGCCACCAATATCCACCTGGATCAGTCACCCTGAACACGTGGTGCCCATCCATCAATTACAGAAACCCAACATGTAGGGATTTAATGACACCCTCGCCCTATACAATTATTCACTACCTAAACATGTGGTGCATCCTCTGTGATTGTGAAGCTAGAAGTCAGGTGTCTAAAACTTCTCTTTGTGGTTCCAAAAACCTCTTACCACCATTCCTCATGCTACTTACCACCATTGTAGAGATTCAATACACAGCTTCCAAAGCCACTACCTAAGCCTTTGCAACACTGCTTACCACTTCCGTGCTTCCACCATAGAATTTGTCCTTGACTTGTCTCTTCCACCTATCCACTCGATCCCACTTAGCATGAGTTCCTCCACATTGGATTTTGTGGTCCATGGACACTTCATAATGTTGACCACCATGTATACACTTTTTGTCGCATTAAGCCCCAAATTTATTAAATTTTGACACTTGACCTTTGGCCATATCAACAAGTCGGTGACTATAACTTGACTTCCCAAATAGACCTTATGTTGATTCCTTTTCTCTCCAAACTAAATTTCAATTCTATTGTTGGAAATTTTGAAATATATCACTATCAGAATTTCACAATTTGCCCATTTTTCATAGAGCCAAACTCTATATTTCATAATTCACCCAATTCGTCATGGAACCAAAATTTGCAATTCATGAATTTCATCAACAATGCTTCCATGTCAATGCATAAGATCTATCAAAAATCACCATTTGAGCATTTGAAATCCATGAATTTGCCAATTATGATATTTATACACTTTTGTTTATGGACACTTTATCAAACAATTAGCCTACAAATTGTAATTTCTCCAATTTTAGGAAACACTATATCACACAATTTCACTTGGCCTTACTTATATATCTATTCATGTAATCCAACCTGAGTTTTGTAGTCATTACTCTATAATTCACAGACTTTGAACACATTTTTCTCAATTGTTTCTTAATGAAGTATCTTGTCAAACACCACACTATCATTTCTTCATGTACATTGTAATTTATGACCCATACAACGCCAACATTGTAACCAGTGACTCCAATACCATATTCTAACATACCCAATGACCTAATTAAATTGTAAACAACTTTATAAAATAGAATTTATAGGAAAATATAACTTTACGACAGAATTAACATTACCTATTCCAAATTTTCTGAGTGCTCATAAACACATTCAACTATTTCAACACATAAATATATTTTATGATTACACACAAAATATTAACAACATATTCATGGGTGAATATTAACAATGAATTTATGGGAGAACACAACAACTTGCATATGCAGTGATTTCCTATATGAACAAGTACATCTTTCCAATATTCTAATGTTCTTTGTGATATCTAGAATGTCCATTACATCCATTTTGTAACATCCCGGTTTTAATCCCCGAAAATTATAATGTAAATGTGCAAACATGATTTAGGATGGTGAGCCGATATGTTTGGGCTAGAGACTCTGTACTGATTAATGTGGATGAGGGCTGATCTACGTAAAAATGTACAATGAAATCATTGATAAAAATAAATTGTTTGTTGAGATACACGAGGGATGGTAACAAGGGGGGTTATGATTCCACGACAGAGGGGGATAAAGGGGATCCAATGGGTTCTCCATTTCTATTAATTCAAACCATTTAATATTAATGCTTATCTCCTTAGAATTATCAAATGAATCATTTAATACATGTAAGAGTGGTTGGTGGGAAACATCTTCTCACTAATTTATGATAGCATGGGTTGAGTACTACCACATTTTGGGAAATGTGAGAGTAAAACATGCATGAGAAGAAAATGAAATTTGAATGGCTTTTTGGGACAATTTTTACATGTTTTTTTGGGAAGCAAGAGGGGAGCTTGGTGTTGGGAAAGTATACCAACCATGTTATGCTTGAGAACAACCATGACATGACTAATTTTTATTCCAAGAGCTAGGTTGTATTGTTATAAATTCATTTCTTATTGAGGAAATTGCTCAAGAGCCTTGAGATGGTTTCTATGAACACTCCAAATTAACAGTGGAATTCTTGGAGTCCCCAACTAAGATTTTTCCAAGTCAATCGTATGCATTGGAGCCCTAGAGGGAAGTGGGAAGCTCCAAGGGACTGCATGGAAAAGAAGGGGGTGTTATAGAAAATTTTACCTCACTCCATGCATCTTGCTTTGATGGCCTTCCATTTCCCTCTACATACTCAAATTCCCCTTTTTGTTCACTCTAGAGCTAAAAAATCATATTTTTGTCCATATACATTGTTACACGTCAAAATTACTCAGTTGGATAAGTGTCGCATTGTCCCTATCAATCGTCGTAAGTGTCGCATCTCCACTACAACTTTCGCAAGTGTCGCAAGTTGGTCACTAGTGTCGCAAATGATGTTCAGACATAATGCTATGATAACGACACTAAGGAGGCATTTATAACATCTCACATGACTGATTTGAAGGAGGAGAACTGGTTTACTGGAGTCAAATAACTCTTGACACCTGAAAGAAATCCTGAAACAAAGGTTTGGAGGGGGAACGCTCCCCTACTTTAGCTCCAGAAGCACTGGCGCTCCCCTATAATTCTTCAGGGAGCGTTATAACCCTTCCCAGCCCCTTTTGGAGGAGCACTGCTCATCTTGAGAGCATTGGCGCTTCCCCAAGGCTTACAAAGGAGCGCTACAATGCTCTAATACCCCTTCTGAGAGAGCGCTCCCTAATCTGGGTCAGTTGTTGGTCCGTTGAGGAGAATAACGAGAGGATCTTTCGAGATTAGGAAGCAGTTGTGCTCGAATTCTTGGTTTCATCAACAGATCCCTGATCTAAGGAGAAGATTCCCAACTTGTTCTAAAGATAACTCAGGAGGTTAAGCTCCTATTAACCTATATAAACAAGCTCTATGATGGTGGAAAGGGGGAAGAATTGAATATATGAAACTTATGATCTTAGAGGAAACTGACAGTCAGCCAAAGGAGAGTGATCATTGAAGCTATTGTTATCCAGATTGTGGAGCTTTCAGGCAAGGGTTAGACGAAGGGGACTTGACGAAGATTTCACATTCGCATCTACGATTGTAAGTATTGTTGTCGTTATTCTCATTAATATGACACGCTTGGCCTGTTTCTTTCTAGTTTGTGTATGATGTCACATGAACTTATCATTTAGTGATAGATCTATTTTCAAGCTAATATCAATAGAGTAGGAAGTGGTCGTATCTTGTTTTGTCCACAAAACTCAGCAAGGAGAAAAATATTGAAGCACGACTCGGAGCGTGCAGGGACAAACGTCGATAGCAGGTACTTCTATCATCCTTCCTTTTCATGTGTTAGTTTAGATAGATTTGAAAGAAAGTCAGTGTCCATGAAAATCATTTTTCTGTCTAGGGTTAAGGTCAAGCTCTAGAGGTGATCTACCTGTCCGCAAGGAGATTTTCCTACAACATACATGACCTATCAATTATACAACTCATCTATACATAGGTTGCTCCACTACATCACGCGTACATCAAGTTTGGTTCTCAAAAATTAAAAAATATATTGGGTTTCAATGCCATGTCACATTATCCATGATCCTTGACCTTCCATATACTGGAAACGCTCTGACTCGACCCTTCAAATCCATTTGAAGGCTATAAATTCAGCCATATCCAAGCCTTGAGGAGGGATTCAACACATTGAGAGAAAAGATACTCTAGAGAAATTCCACTTCATATTGAATCTGCATCCCTTTGTCCTTGAAAGTATGAACTTCTTGTGTTCAACCCCCAAGATCTTGTTACCTTGTGACGGAGAACCTCATTGACTCCTACTTGTGAGCTTGCCTTTGTGGAGGATTGAAGTGGTGGAGGCCTATTTGGAGGGACTTAGTTTCTCGATTCTGATATGTGCCATTGCAAAAGTTTGTCACCTATGCAATTTTGTTGATTACATTAATAGAAATACCCTTTTCTCATCCAATTGATATCTTGAAAATATTTGTATTTCTTTCCATGGGCGTAATTGTTATGCATGTTAATGGATTATGCTAATTTATATGCTAACATTATATATCATTACCAAATTCTTGCGTATCTTGGTTGTTGAGGACAAGTTGCAGGTACAAATCTTTGGGTCGTGTGCTCAACGGTGGTCTTCTTCGAATGTCCAGACGAGGTAGGCTTTTAGCCTTCTCTTGCTAGGATTTCATTTATATAGAATAATTGAGATTAAAGGTGATTTATGGGTGTCATTTGGTCTATTATGGTTTCCCCCTAACCTTAGAGATACTTTCCTCGTAACAGAATTGGAGACTCCACTAGGGAGATCTCCTTTTTGGGGGTATTGGGTTTTTTTCTCCTTGATTTTCTCTTTGTTTTCTTGAGTTTTTGTGTCGCATGTTGCTTGACAACTTGTATCTTTCCCTATATCTGAGTTTTTTGGCATGACCCTTATCGTGGCAATGTATTTTTTTGGCATATGCAGGTTTTCCTTTGACAACCATGTACATATGCAAGTTGTCTATCTTTAGGTAACATATATACGCATCTTTTCCTTGAACAGTCGCTTACATCATCTCTTGAGTCTTTTTTGCTGAGTTTGGTGTTCGCTGGGTGTATTTTGTTTTTTGTTGAGACTTCTTAGGTCCCCATTCTGACTGTTAAGTGTCCAAAAAGTGATTGGAAACTTGTTTATTGTTGAATTTTTGGGCGAACTCCTTTCTTGCCATTTTTCTCATTTGTTGTCCTTGCATATTGGTCTAGGTAGTTGCTTCTTGGTATCATGTTTGTCTTGTATTCTTTTTCTTGTAGTAGGATCTTCCTGTGAGGTTGTTATTCAGTCCTTGCATTTTCTTTTCATTATATCAAAAATACAAAAATATTTGCTTTATTGCATTTTTCTTATGGAATTTTCACTTTTGGTTACTTCACATTGATTTTGGCATATTAAGAAAGACTGCACTTCATTGAAATTGTAGATATTTCATTTTGGAAAACAACATTTAGAATCATACCATCTCATTGAAATTCAAGACTAGTACTTAACAATGTTTTTACATTTTCTCTTTTTATATATGTTGATCCATAATACCATCAGTTTCATGATCGCACCTCTCGAGTAAGAAGAATCCATTAAAATTAACGATGATTAATTAAAATTGATTAGAAACGATTTTATTTTCCAGGGTACACAAACAAGTATAGGACCTAGAGCCTTGGACTAATATTTTGTGAGTAAACTTCTCCAAGGATATTAAACTCAATGTATGTTTATGACCAGGGAGTGGTGAAACCCATTATGTAATTGGTGACGTCAGGAATCTCCACTCATATTGGAGTTAAGCACGAGGTCACACAAAGTTGGTTGCAAAGATAGCCCTCTAATACCTTCCTAGAGTCAGAGATATTTATGGGGTTTTATTCGTATATGGGGGTCTCATTAGTGCCCTTACCTTCATGAGAGGTGGTGATTTCAAGATTTTGGGCTTTTCTACCCTGCCCATACGATGGACCAAACTTGTGACTGCTCGCTTGTGCATTGGTTATATCATGGTGACTCTAATTGTTTGACATAGGTAGCCACATAGGTTAATTGCAGGGGTTATTCTTCATGCACCCTGAGTCAGATAAGGTTCATACAACACACAAATGTTATGGAGGATTTCCTCTTCGAAGGGATTTGACCGATTGTGTTGTGAAGCCTACAAGGGTCCTTATAACTAATTTTGACACCTCCACTCTATTGTTGTGGAGTCTTAGGCCCCTCTTGGGTGAGGCATACCTAATTTAGTTTGGGAGTTCCCTTTCAGCCATCATATCTTGTTTGTGTGCATTAGCCTTTAGCTTCATTTAGGAGTGTGCTCTTGGATTATTAGTTGGCCTTAAGATTTTGTATTGTATCTCGGGTCCTGATTCATCGTGGAGTGAGACCTGCCTCCTCGCAGGTCTCGCTGTCTTTTGAATCTACCAACATGTCTTGATATTTTACCAAGAACACCTCCTAAATGATGTAGAGTTAATAATCATGGTACATATATCTCCACCTCCCAGACTCATGATCGTCCTACCATTAGTACTGAGTCAGATATGAATGTCTCAAGAAGCCCTTCAACTCCTATATGTGTTGTAATAAGTGGGGTCCCTTCGACTCCATTTTCATCAATGGTTTGGATTTCGGAGGCTCCCTCATCCAGTGCTACCCAACCCATGGTCTCTGCTCAATCCACGAGAATGAATCCCTTTGTATTTATGTACGGTATGTCAAATTATAGTACTTAGTCAATACCTTCGGCCACTAATCCATTTTCGTATGGTATGCCAGCCATGACTTCACATTTCTCATCATTTGTTTATACGTCTCATGTGAATCCTAGTTTTGGTTCTGGGGGCATGACTCCTCCTTACGTTCATTTCTCGTTTTGTGGGGACCATGTCCCTCAATCAAATCCCATGGTAAGAGGTTGGAATCATATTTCTTTTGGACCCAATCCTAGATTTAATTTTCCAAGATGGAATCTGCATATGGGTGGTCCTTCTACTTCCTATATTTCTTCTACCATTCCTTCTTCCACAGGGTCGATTCCTACGAACAATTTTATTATGGCGAACCCCCCTCTACCTTCTGGTGTTCCATCTGGAAGGATTCAGTTGTATAGTATGGAAAACCCCCTACACAGAGTTCCTTCATATGGGGGCAACGTATATCCTCATGTGAGTAATCCTTATAATTTCGCTTTCATTTCGTAAGCGGTTGCCTCAATGCCATTACAACATTTTATGAATCAATTGGGAGGAGAATACTATCCTACTGGATAGGGCCATGTTGTATACCAGAACCCTTCTTGGAACCAGTATTTATCGGGAGCATGGTCCTTGACTTCGCAACCTCGGCTCCCTTTTATGGCCACGTTACATCTACCAGACTTGTAAAAATTAATGAATGACCATGTGCATCACGATCTTTCATGGCCCCCCATCCCCACTAAGCTTCCTTCTGACATTCTAAATTTTGAAGGAAATACTGGTGAGGAACCTAGTGATTATGTCACCACCTTTCACCTATGGCACTCTTCTAACTCCCTTAATGAAAATTTTATTCATTTGAGGCTATTTCAATGCACCCTCATGGGGGTTTCCATGAAGTGGTACATTGAGCTACATGGGGGAACCTACGGAAATTTTAATCAGATGGTTTTGGTTTTTCTAAATCACTTCCAATTATTGGTTCATTACGATGTTGGAATAGAACTCTTATCGACTCTTTAGCAAGATAAATCCACCCATATATCCGATCATATCCAAGAGTGGCGTAAATGAAAGAGGTTGATTAAAGCCTACATTCCTCCAGAGTTTCTGTTGGAATGGTTCCTCAAGTCTATGTTGCTTTATATTTCAAAGGATGTTTCTACATCTGGAATGAAATCTAAGGAAGAAGCCATATTCAAAGACCAACAATTAGACCTTATATATGCTCAATATGGGAAGATTTACGAGATTCTCCCTGACACATTGTGGTCAAAATATGATCCTAGACAAAATCTCGGACCTCATACCAATGGAATCATTGGTTTCGCAAGTGCCAAGACTACAGACCTAGTGACAAACCAGTTGAGATATTTGTCTCTTAGCCATCCTATAGCAAGACAAGTTGTGGCTTCATCCTCTCCCACCCAGAAAAAAGACGTGTGTTATGTACAGTCATCGTCGAACCCAAATGGTAGCCAACAACCCAAAGGGAACAAGAGGAAAGGATGAGGTAATAATCGTAAGGGTGGGAAGAATAATAAGAATAATAAATCCAAGTACAACAATAATAACGATAATTTGAATAATAATGTTGGTGAGGGAAAGAAAGAAAAGAGGAAGGT
Organism: Picea glauca; assembly: GCA_000966675.3. Classification (NCBI taxonomy): domain Eukaryota; kingdom Viridiplantae; phylum Streptophyta; class Pinopsida; order Pinales; family Pinaceae; genus Picea; species Picea glauca. The sequence goes on from JZKD02S0208643.1 coordinate 332,549, forward strand.
GAAGTTTTCATGTAAAATTTGTAAAGATGATCACCTTAATCACTTGTGCCCCAAAATTAAGGAAGCCTCGAGGCTCATTGCGCGGCAACATCCTGTTGGGTTGACCCACCCCTTTCCACATAACCATAATAGAAACTTGGGGACCTCTAACACCATAAATGTGTCGAGTGGGAGTCAAAACCCCCCGACACATGAAGGTGGACATATTTGCCTCAATATGGTCAAGTCTCAGATTGATGTAGCCACTCGATCTCACAATTATGGTTCTTTACATACTGTTTTAGGTCTAGAGCCTCCTCCTCCCCTGGAAACACATTTTCATATTGATAAGTCAGAACCTTTGCCTCATATTATGAAAGGAGTCATTAAGCACTCTTCCCACAATCCTAATTCCAAATCTGCCCAAAATTACTTGATTGTCGAAGATTTGTCCAAACCCCATGTGTGATGTTGGCTTTGGAGGTGGTTCAGATATGTCCCTCATGGAGGAACACCTTGATATCTGTGTTAGGAGATATAGACCTATGTGGCTCAAACGTTATCAAATTTTATGTTACAGATGTTAAGCCTTGCTTACCTTACCACTTGGCCTTTCAAGTTCATGTGGAGTACACAAAATTTACCATCAAGCATATTGTAACTGATGAAGGTGCTTCAACATATGTGATGTATCTATCATGTGGGAAAGTCATTGGCTCTCTACCCCTGTCTCAATCCATGACCATGTTAACTACATTCTATGGGCATTCTTTTAGACCCCATGGTATCCTTCCCGCCTTCCCAGTCTAGTTAGGAAGAAATATTGTGGAGATCGAGGTCGAGGTGGTTGATGCACCTCTCGACTACAACCTTTTATTAGGGCATAACTGGAATTATGCCATGACATCTATTGTGTCGTCGATTTTTCATGTTTTAATCTTTCCTCATGAAGGAAATATCGTGACGATCAACAAATTGTCCTTTGCGCATCCTATTCCTACTGCATCGGTGGGACCTACGGTCCCTGTTATTGATAATTCTCAGCAGGAAACTGAGAATGTTGGTGTTGGAATTTATTTCTCTTTTATGGGTACTTTTGATTTCACGGCACCAATTCAATATATTAATGCCATTTCCAATGAGTATTTGTCATAGATGAGGTCCATTTATTTAAGTACTTCATATTTCAATGACCCTTGGACCCTACCTTACCCGACTATGTCATATGAAGGTCAGTCACACATTTGGATAGAAATTCCATTGTTAGCAACATAAGTTGTGTATCAAGCTATTCAAGAAGCTACTATTGACCCAGATCCTTCATCCTCATGGACAAACAAGGTGGATCCCATTTTAGAGCCCATATGGGCCGCCCAATCATCATGTTCGCATGATTTCCTTGATGATGTTTTACCCTTGAATGAAACCATCTTAGAGGCCATGTCTAGTCCTGATAGGCCTTGGGATGATATGCACCATTGATCCTATTTTCTCCCAAATCTTGTTAGGATTGAATAGGATGAGTTTATTTCCACCCTGAGTGAGATGGTTGGTCACGTCGTGGTTCCATTTTTCAATACTCATGGTATTTATGCTGAAGGAAACATGGAAAACATTTCTCTTACCATCGCGATCAACATCTATTGAAACCTTGGTAAAATTAAGAACGTATATATCAGTGTGGATTGTTCACCTGAGGAAATTTAGATCTACATCGATCTCTTAAAATAACTCTGAGATGTATTTTCTTGGTCGTATGAATATATTCCAAGGATCGACCCCATCATTGTCGAGCATGAAATTAAAATTATATGAATGCTAAACTTGTTCGACAACGTCTTATAGCTGTTAATCCTAGGAAGACTCATGTTATTAAGGTATAAGTGGAGAAGTTTCTTAATGTTGGCTTCATCTACATGAATCCCTTAACCGAATGGGTGTCTAGCCTTGTTCCCGTAGATAAAAAGCAAGGAATCGTTCATGTATGTATGGATTTTAGGGAAATGAACAAGGCATGTCCTAAAGATAACTTCCCTTCTCCTTTATTGACCAGATTCTCGATGAGTGTGCAGGAAGTGAAGTCTTTTCCTTCATGGAATAATTTCCAGGTTATAATGAAATTCAGATCAAACCTGAACATCAACACAAGACGATGTTTATTTTTCCTTGGGTACCTTTGCATACCGGAAAATTCCTTTCAGTCTTAAAAACTCTGGAGCGACCTTCCAACACACCATAACCTCTGTGTTTCATGATCTTAATCACATAATCTAAGCTTACCTATATGATCTTGTTGCTCACTCTCGCAAGAGGGTATATCACCCCACTCACCTTCAACTCGTATTTGAGAGATGTCGTTACTATCGAATTCAGTTGAACCCTCACAAGTGCATCTTTTGCATTAGGTCTAGTCACATTTTAGGATTCATATTATCTGAGCATGGGATCATGGTGGATCCTATGAAGGTTGAGGCAATACTTCGATTTCCTCCCCCGTGCACTATTCGAAAACTTCAGGGTTTACAGGGGAAGGATAACTTCCTGCGTCGTTTCATAGTGAACTATGCCAATATAACTAAAGGTTTCATGCATCTTTTGAAGAATGACACTTCGTTCATATGGGATGAGTGAGCCCAGTAATACTTCGATGCTCTTAAGAAAGCCTTGGTATCGATGCCTCTGCTAAAGCCCCCAGACTACAATATAAAATGTTTTCTTTATATCATTGTGTCTGAAGAGACTGTTGGTATAGTACTTTTTCAGGAGGATGATGATCTCCATGAGCACGTTTTGTAATACCTTAGTCGAAATCTATTTGGTCCTGAACTCAAATACTCTCATGTAGAGAAGCTAGCCTTGGTCGTCGTACATGCAGTTCAGAGATTACGACAGTATATATTACTCTGCAAAACTACCATGGTTGCAGATATCAATCCATTTCAATACGGCCTTACCAAGTGTATCATAGGGGGGAAATACAATAAGTGGATTGTTATTTTGCAAGAATTTGATCTCGATTTTGCTTCGGTGAAATCCAATGAATCCCTAGTTTTTTCAGAACTGATGTCAAACTTCCCTAGAGTGGATGATGATATTTTTCATGACGATTCATTTGTGGATGAACATATATTCCTTATCTCGTCTTTGGACCCCTGGTATGGAGATATTTTAATCTACCTACAAACCTTGAAGCTTCCCGATCATTTATCGAGAGAGGATCGATGATGTATACAGCATCAGGCTAAGAACTACCTTATTATCGATGACACTTTGTATCATTGAGGGGTGGATAATATTTTTCATAATTGTTTGACTCTCGAGGAAGTTTAAGTCATTCTTAATGACTTTCATAGTGGGGTGTGTGGTGGTCATTTATCCAGGCATGCGACAACCCAAAATATATTACGAGTCGGTTATTTTTGGCCATCAATTTTTAAATATTATGTTGAAGAAATCAAGAAGTGTCACCCTTTCCATGTGTTTGCTAGGAAAATGCACTCACACCCATCCCCTCTTCACCTAGTCATCACCATCAGTCCCTTCACTAAGTGGGGGTTGGATTTCATGGACTACAACTTAGCTTCAGCTGGGGGGCATCATCATATCATCGTGGCGGTGGATTATTTTACTAAATGGGTTGAGGCCATGCCTACCATTAAATCTGATGGTAAGACTGCAACATTTTTTGTATTCAAAAATATTATAGCCTGGTTTGGAATCCCAAAAGATATTTCCACTGATCATGGATGTCACTTCCAGAATGAGATGATGTCAGAGTTAGCATCGAAACTAGGGTTTACACATGGTAATTCTTCCCCTTATTATCCTCAGGAAAATGGATAGGTAGAGGTTATGAATAAATATCTAAAGACCATTTTGCAAAATAGGGTCAGCCAGAGTAAATCTGACTAGCATGTGATGCTTTAACCTACACTTTGGGCATACCTAACTATGGTAAATACTTCCACCATTTTCTCACCGTTTCAGTTAGTACACGGTGTGGAGTCGATTCTTCTTATTGAATGTGAAATCCCTTCTCTTAAGTTGGAAATCGATCTCCTACCTAACACAACCGATCTCGAAGAATGTCTCATACACCTAGAGCACCTCGATGAGAAATGTCGAGATGCCTCTATGGCTATTGAATCAAATAAACGACATGTTAAGTTTCAACATACTGTCCCCGACAGTATGTTGAGGATGACTTGGTTCTCTTTTATGACCAATCCAAAGAACCATTGGGGGCAGGTAAGTTCAACCCCATGTGGCATGGTCCATATATCATGTGACAAATCATAGAAAAAGGAGCCTATGAATTAGAATATTATGAGGGGAATGTGTTGGATGAGCCTAGAAATGGGCTCTACCTTATAAGGTATTACGCTTTAGCCCTCAAAATCGAGCGTGACCTTTATATCTTAGTGTGTATACTTCTTTTTTTCTTTTTTCTTTTTTATTTTCGTCATCAACTTGCTTATTGAGTTTTCCCTTATTTGGCATATGTCAATGGAATCTTTGGTTTATTTAGGATTCACAGACTATGTCAGTCGTCATACACGGAACATGGCTTCCACCGCTTGGGTTATCTATTCACCTGAGGGACAACTGGTGTCTTCAGGTGGTGTTTGAATGGAGCCATCAATGAATAATGTGGTTGAGTACAGTGACATTATAGATCTATTACGTGAAGACATATCCCATGGTGTTTGGTCTTTATAAATTCACCTAGACTCCCAGTTAGTTGTATGTTAGTTGAACAACAATTATCGTGTGAGAGATCCTACTTTACTCCAATGATTCCTACGGGTACGACTTTTGGAACAATACTTTGATTTTCTTAGTTACAGTCACATCCCTATAAGTTCTAATCAAGTATATGATGCATATACTAATTAAATTTTATATTGGAATTTGTCACATAACTAAGTAGAGAAAAAACATTCATACATTCATCCATTGTAACATATATAAGTGAAGTCGAAGACCAAAACTTTTTTATATTTCATCCTTTAAAGTCCAAAAATATGGTGTCGTAGTAAAAAACATGGCTCGTTCCCTAAAAATGCATATATATCATGTACATCACTGATCCAGGTGGATATTGGTGGCCACCCACCTTTTTCAACTGGCTCAAAACATTTTTTTGGCAATTTTGGCAATTTACTATTTTTAGCAGTTTTTCACTTCTAGGGCCATTTTGAGGGCCTAAATGAAGGTTTTTTAGTATAGAGATTCTCAATTATAGTATAAGTCTCTTATCAAGCCCCCTAAATGAATATCCTCAATGATACCTTTCCAACGAGCTATCGTGCGCCCCAAACAGAGATCGTATGCCAAAGTTACGCCCCCGGGAAGTTGATACACCAAACTACCCAAAATGGGATCCAAAAAATTGTTGACCTTTCATATTCCGGGGATAGGGTTTTGTATTTTCTTTATGATAAAAAGGCCTTTGGAGCCTCATTATAAAATCATCTTCTTGCGAATGCGAGTAGCTGACACATCTATTCTCATAGATAAGCTGCCACCATTCTAGGGAGTCTTTCACTCTGTATTTTTATAGTCTTTGTACATTTTCGCTTATTAATAGAAAATTGTGTATTATTGTATCTCTGTGTTTTTGGTTGCATCTTTGATACATTTTAGTTATATTATTAGATATATAAGATATATCTGTACATTTCTTTATTATATCTCCGCTCTCATTTCGTGCCGAAAATATTATGGATCAGTGGTATCAGAGCAGGCTGCTCTTGATCAGTTTTCAGTACATGTCCTCGACGAGGTATGAGTATATAAAGTTGGGGATCAATCTTGTATCTCTTGAAGAACATCATTCTTGCATGCCTAAGAAACCCTCCATAGCGGAAGAAAAGAAAAATGACAGAGCGGGCGATTCTATTAATATGTTGCTTGAGCAAGCTCTCACATGACAAAGTGACGAAACAATGGAGAATTTTTCCCACATCTTTCAATGCTTGTCGATAAAAACAAGTGCATATTCATCAAGAGGCCACTTTGGAGGAACCTCACCTTTCAAGGTACAAGTTAATTTTGATATTCCCATATTTGAAGGACCGGAAGATGCAGATGCCCTAGAAAAATGGTTAAATCTACTAGAAGGTTATTTCTCTGTTCATAATTTCTTCGACAAGGAAAAGATCACCTTCACACTCCTTAACACTCTCCCCCATGTAAAACATTGGTGGGAAACTTACTGGGAGCAAATTTCCACAGAGGAATCTGGAATATATGGGGTCGAGCCCACTTGGGAATTTTTTGTGGATGCGGTAAAGGAACAGTATTACGATGTTGGAAACTATGAGGACCAATACATGAGATGGACCACATTGTGGAAAGAGAGGGGCCAATAACTTATGGAGTTCACCAATACCTTACATACCTTGCACACCAAGCTGAGTATCAAAGACTCTGAATGAAATTTGGTTCTAAAATACTGTGGGGCTCTACACAGATACATCCAAACTGAAATGGATTTTATGGACATCTCATCACTTGGTCCTACTTATTGATATGTTGTTAAAATCGAGAAAAAATTTAATCACCAGAGCAAGCGAGATTTTGGGTCTGAAAATCCACAATAAACAAAGTATGATAAAGACAACCCTAACAAACAACCTCCCGAAAACTAGTCCAAGCCACATGAAAAGAATGGTCACGGGAAGACGAAGAAGGACACCAGAAAATGGTGTGATTTCCACAAAATCCCTTGGCACAACACCGATGAATGTCTATCAAAACAGTCATTGGTGGCCGAGATCAAAGACAAGGAGTCAAACCCTGATTCAGAATCTGATTCACAAAATACTGACATAAGACAGATCATCGACACATACCCCAGTGTTATTGTTACAACCGCGGTAATTCAACCAGAAGAACCAATAGATCCTGAAGAGGGGGAGCGTTTTTTTCATTCACATATGTGGGTGAAGGGGACCCCGCTACATTTTATTGTTAATAGCGGAAGCCAGAAGAACCTCATCTCAACAGAGGTCATCAAACAGTTGGGATTGTCAACAACACCACATCCACAGCCATACAACATCGGGTGGCTTCACCGGGGAAGAGATCTTCATGTCAACCAGCAGTGTCGATTGTCATATGGCATCCAACCCTTCAAGGATGAGGTATTATGTGATGTTTCCCCACTGGATGTCTGTGATGTTCTCTTGGGCCAGCCATATATGTGGAAGTTCCATGTTGTTTATGAGTCTCGACCCCATAGTGTCATTGTTACTTTGGGGGGTCATCTCTGCAGAATACCGAAGATAGTTCCAACTACTATCCCACCTAAACAATGTCGCAAGGTAGTATCTCATACTACAAAATTTAGCTTCTTCACAATTTGTTCAAAAGGTGAACGGAAGGTTACTGCAACCACTACAGCCTCGTCCCAACCACCTTATATCCAAGAGAAGCAGGTCGGCAAGATTGCAGCAAAATGTAAGGATTACTTCTACACACAGGCATATCATGTATCCATATTGGTTAAAAAGGTCCAACCCTTCTAGCCACAGGTTCGTGACAACCTTCAACAAGCTAAGCAGTGCAACTTCTCCAACAAGGCAAGCAACTCATCAAGATGCAGATTCAACAAATGTTTTTCCCTCTCCCCCAGGCACTCAATGCAATGGAGAAATTTACTTATTAATAAAGGAGGATTGATCCAGGTGGATATCGGTGGCCACCCACCTTTTCCAACTAGCTCAAAACAATTTTTTGGCAATTTTGGTAATTTACTATTTTTAGCAAGTTTTAACTTCCGGGGCCATTTTGAGGGCCTAAATGAAGGATGAGATTCTCAAATATATCTGAAGTCTTTGATTAATCCCCCTAAATGAATCTCCTCGAAGATACATTTCCAGCGAGCTATCGTGCACCCCAAACGGAGATCGTATGCCAAAGTTACACCCCCGAGAAGTTGATACACCAAACTACCCAAAACGGGGTCCAAAACATTTTTGGCCTTTCATCTTCTGGGGCTAGGGATTTGGATTTTATTTATGATAAAAAGGAATTTGGAGCCTCATTGTAAAATCGTCTTCTTGTGAATGAAAGTAGCGGACACATCTCTTCTCAGAGATAAGCTACCACCATTCTAGTGAGTCTTTCACTCTGTATTTTTACAGTCTTTGTATATTCTCAAAGATAAGTTGTCACCATTCTAGCGAGTCTTTCACTCTGTATTTTTACAGTCTTTGTACATTTTTCTCTCATTAATAGAAAATTGTGTATTATTGTATCTCTGTGTTTTTTGTTGCATCTATGATACATTTCGGTTATATTATTGGATATCTGAGATATCTCTGTACATTGCTTTATTATATCTTCGTTCTCATCTCGTGCCAAAAATAATCTAGATCGATCACATAACCATGGAATCTATGCCTTTGGTGTCGGATGTGTGTCATGATATCACACTGTGGTGTTGGAAAAACGTTGAAAGAGTCTCACCCATGCACGGGGTACACCCACCACCTGCCTCTGCATCGCCTCTGGAAGATCCTCTAGCTGAACAATAGGAATCTTGTGCATCAAACGAGATAGGTTTCCCTACACATTCTGGAGGAATCTCTCTGTATCCCTGTCTACTAGCTCATATCCTCAGCCCCTACACCAATGTCATGGGAATCCCTTTGGTCTTCATCGACCTACGTATGCGTAAGAAAACAATTGTTAATACGTGATACCATACGAAAATATTTGCGTTTTTAGTTTTCCTTTATCAAAATTAAAAAACAAAAAAAAATGGAATATATAAAAACCAATTCTTACCGATCTCTCCAAAGGTGGATCCTGGTGGCAATGGCATGTCTAGGTCCCCTCGGTAGTCAATCCCTACATAGGGATAGTCATCAATCGCTATGAGCTTTCGGCACCACCACTGAAATAACTTGTCATTGTAGGGGGTTGGCACCCTACCACCTCCTAGTTGCCTCATCACCTCGGTCCATCATGACATGGATGGATCGTGAAGTCTATGTGGATTAATCTCTACTCTAGGGCTCAAACCTGGAACCCTCTCAAAGAAAAAACTACATAGTATGGATGTGAACCCGGTGTTCCTCATTCACCCTTATTTGCAATTTGTCAACTGGCTCTTCATGTTGGCCAATAGTGAGGTACACCAGTCATAAAAAATGGATCTCAAACACTCCACCACGTATAACATGAGTGGCCTCGACGCCTAGTGCAATGAGGTCGACCTCAATATCTGTGTGATTGCAATCACAGTGATCTTTAAGCTCAGGTTATCGATCGCCCTGATAAGGAGTTGGCTCCCTACTTTATCTGTGCCTGCAACACAGTGGGTGGCAATGTACTCTTCCATAGTTCTCTCACCTCTAGCCCCTCGAGGCTTTATATTCGCCAGCTCGCCTCAGTGAGACAATCTTGTGATGAAGTATATGTCGTCCACTTCAATTCTCAATGGTTTCCCATCGAGATTGAAGGCCTTTGTCTCCAGATCCCAATAGTTTATTAGTAACTAGAGAAAACTCACTTGAGCTCTCATTCCTTTGATAGCCCAAAATTTATAAATCCCGCATCTTTTCAAATCTTGTTGGGCCCTTGCATCTCTTTCTACTGCTACATTCACCTCCTAATGTTCCCTTTCCCTCCATTCAATCACCATCATGCAAAGAAAAAGCCATTTTTTGAGTTAATCTTCTTTAAAAACATGTTTGTGGACTTATATGCGGGCTATCCTTATGACATTTGTGTATAGGGATTCATATACATGGGAAGGCTTCTCTTTTCCCACCTACATGTGGTCATGTGCGTGGCCCGATAAAATGTCACCCACGTATGCACTAGTTTCTAATTAATGGCCTTTAATACTCAAAAAAATGGTCACTAAAATTGAAATTTAAACCATTGAAATTGAAGAGAATGGGATAGGCACTTACTTGGTACAGACGGTTTTTTATTCTGATGATCGTAGCTCCTACAATCGTCACTTGAATATTGTGGGTGAAATGGCCTCAAAATAACTATGTGGGTAAAACACTCAAATGGTATGATAAAATTTCTTACTTTTACTATTAATAGAAAATGTTTACCCACTTTCTATAGTTTTTCCCTATTTATTTCTATTTTTGACCTTATGGACTAATAGCACAGTGAAAGACCTGGTTTGAAGTGGTTGTGTCCAAGGTTTTTTATGGATTTCTAGCGTCATCTCGCCTGTTTGTACCTCCGACAGGTATATTCTATTACCGGTAGGATAGGTTCTCACCCCACTTTGCATTTCTCCATCATCCTATGATCGTGATTCATACGCCCTAAGTATGTACCAATTTTTTAGCGACACATAACCTTCTCACTGCTACTAGAAGTGTCATTATTAAGTGGTACAGCCTTACCAAACATGGGTGCCCTAGTTAGAACACTTTTGTCATTTGGTGCCCATGCAAATGCTACTCCATAGGACCACGAGTTCCTTGTAGTCCCAACATGACTTTTCATTCGAACCCCATTTTCTTACTCGAGATCATCCTAACCATTACCTATGGGACTCCCCTTGAGTCTTGGTTAAGCTCTTTTCCGACTCCCCAAAAAACGAAAATATTTTTGAGTGAGCTTGTCTCTTCTGTTAGCACTTTGTAAATTTGTTCGGTTGATGAAACAAATGACAGAGGTAACCTACAAACCAAATTTAGAGCTAGGTACTAGCCTTCCTTTCTCATAGAGGGATCTCTCATGTCACTTGGTCTTCAACTGATGAGTTTTCTTTAACAAAACAATGGCTAGGTTTTGTAGTTTTGAAGGGTTTTTATAATTTGGCTGGCAAGGAAGAGGAGGGACACTTAGGGATATGGAGTCAAACTTCTAAAAACAAATGGAAGCACTGACTAGTTGATAGAACTCTCCAAAGGATAAAGGATAAATGAGGCGATAAATCTGAGTATTAAATTGTAAATTTGCAGAGTGTAGTAAGAAAAGAAAAACATATAACTACATCATAGCATTAAATAAATGAATTTTGAATTAGTTAGGAATAACTTAACACAGTTTAAATTGCTTCAGTCGAGAGCATCACAAGATGAATTATGGGCCTTTGACTATCCAATTTAAACAGAAGACAATGAAAATGGAATGTAAGCATACAAGAAATACATACAAAGAGAGGAGAAAAAACTCAGATCACCACCATTAGAATCTTTTCATGGAAGTTTCAAGAATTTTGCATGTGTATTCTATTCAGCTTCAGAAAATTACATTCAAGTTCCGAATAGCTAAAATCATCCCTTTCACTTCTGCCAACCCCTAATACATTTGGAACTCCTAATATTTATAAAAGTTGAGCTCCTTCGGTTTGAAACCGATTACAGTGATTAAAATGAACTGTTTCGGTTTCGAAATTGATTACAATAATTACAATGGACAGTTTCAGTTTGAACCCAATTACAATAATTAGCAAGAAAAAGTTTCATGATCTGGATTATGTCTCTTCTGTTGTTTCAGTTTCTTTCCTCACCACTTGTTCTTCTCTGGTCTTCCACATGATCTGCCATCTTCAGCGTCATCTAGACATCATCTATTGGACCCTGGAAAACTACACTTTGTCTTACCTAGTCATACTATCTCCTTCCATTGCAAGTCAGAAGGGATATCATAATCTATCATTTCTTTGATCAGGATCTCCAGGTCAATGTAGGAAGCATATGTCATGACTAGTAGTCCAATTTTGACTACTTTGAACTGATTCAGAATCTCAAAGTTTGTAATCAAATGCTCAACTAGTGTAGCTCCTATCATATTTTCCTCCAGGATTTCGAAGTTGGAGTGATCCATTCTACACTGAGTGAGGCAAGCGTTGTATTCTTCCTGATCATCCAATTTTCCCTTGCCATCCCAAAATGGTGGGAGGCCTTTGATAAACAATTATTCAAACAAATCCTTGAACTCTTGCACACTTTGCTCCATCTGTGTTGCCTTAGTTTGGACTGATTTCAACAGGTTATGTTTAGCAATAACCCTCCTGGCCCAGATAATCAGTTTAGTTCTATCTTTAACTCCAATAGTCTGAAGGTTTGTAGTAGGAATGGAGTTGAGTAGATTTATGGAGTTTTGGGCCCATTCTGATGGTTTATTTTCTAAAGTTCCATTCACAATAGTGCACCTGCTTCTAGCTATGATGGCTATGTTGTCTTTATCATTGATGAAATTCAAATACACTTTGAACTTGGCAGCTTCAATAGCTATAGAGTCCCAGATGATATTCTTGGCCCCCTGCAACAGGCCTTTGCCTCTTAATTGCATCTTCAATTTATCTATCCTTTCTTGCAAGACTTCATTCTCCTTTTGAACTTGAGCCATTCTTTCATATTTTGCATGCATCCGCTACTTCAATTTCTTTATGCTTCCTTTTAACCCTTTGATTTCTCCTTCTTTCAAGCTAACTTATGACATAGACTAGACAATTCATTTAGTGTTTGGCCTAGCTTCTGTAGTAGGAGGTACAACTATAGCCATGTTTAAAAATTATGTCTTCTCTTGTGACCACTTCACCTTTTCTCATTCTAGATGCAACTCCCTAGCCTTATAGTCCACTACCTCTTGACGAAGTGTTTCATTTTCATGTTCCAGAACAACCAATTTTGCTGTTTGTGGAAGCTCTATGGCAGACATTTTCAATTTCTTCTTCAAGATTTGAATTAATTTGTCTTTTTCATCCAATGAGGATTTCACCCCTTGGGGGCCTTCAGATTCCAACCTCTTGACCTGAGTCTGTCAAGCTTTGCAAGATGCTTTTTCTTGCCTCAACTACCCTTCCAATTTCATTGCATAAGATGACAGCTTTGAATTCTTCAAGCTTAAACTCAGGTAATCAAAATACAACATATCACTGGTATTCTTATGGAATTTGACCTTGTCTGGAGCACGGATGTTGTCATACCTTATCTTTCTCTCAGAGACTTTGTATTCATCTACAACTGCAATGTTAAATGTCCTCTTCTCAACATCCCTTACTATGAACAGAGAAGATTTATGCTGAGAAGTCTTTTTCACTTCAGGGATTAATTCCCTCATCTCACCCAGAGCTATGTTTCCCTTCTCAGCATATTGTTTTGCCAAATCTTCTTTAGATTGATAAACTACCTCAGATGTTTTATCAAAAATGTATTTCTTGCTACTAAATTTTCTTGAGCCACCTTCACTTTGGATTTTAATTTCCTTTTCAACCTCTACAGTGCTAGTACCACTTTCCACCATATCCATATTTTCTTGTTCTTTGGGCTCTTCCTCCTCTAAATCCACTATCTGTGGAGACTGTGTAATCTTCATCTTCTTAGGAGAATTATGTTGATCACTGGTGACCATGGCCTCTGAACTGCTTCTCTTGTTGTAAACACTCACCTTAGGAACTTTGAGTATTAGTTTCTGAGAAGCTTTTTGTGTTTGACTTTGTTGCAGGGTTGCCTCCACTTGTTGTGTTTGAGTTGTTTGCAAGATTGATTCCATATCAACACAAACTTCTAGGTTTTCCATCTTATCAAAACCCTCAACCTGTTCATGCTCATAAGGGGTTTGTTTCTTCATCAATATTCTCTTGGATATGATTTGGTGTGGATCATATCTTTTTCCCTGCAGTTGTGCAAAACCAAACTCTTTGAGCTTCACTTGAATTTGAGATAAGCATGATCTAGTTTTGACAATGAAGGGGCCAATGATAAAAGGGAACTTGAGGTTGGAGGCTTTGTGCAACTTCAGGAAATTCTTTGTCTCGGATATAATTCTTTGCCTGATGAATTCAAGGGAAAATATTTTGGGTGTCAGAAAAATAGGCAATGGGTAGGGGGATTCCTGACAACCATAAACCCATATTACTATTGAGTGCATGCATAGTACCCAATCCCCCACTATGTTCTCTAGATTTGGATGTAGATAACTCCTCAAGTCATCCAAAACTCTAGGTAGGCTAGTGTTGAAAATCAAACTGTAAACTCTAGACATGACTTTGTTTATGAAAATAATCAATGTAATCCTCTTACATTCAGTTGATATAAATGTTGCTTCAAGAAATTCTCTCTTATCAGTTTCCAGGAAAATCTTCAGCAGATAGGTGTATTATCTGAAATGCCTTAGAGAGCGAAAATTCACTAGATATTTGTGGATATTATCAGCTATGAATTGATCAAAACTGATGCAGAATGACAGATCGGACTCTAACTTAAAAAAGGTCAAAAGGAAACCAAGCATGACTTCGACTACATGTTTGTCGTTGTCTAGAATTAGAACTTGACTCAAAAGGGAACAAAACCATTGGACTTCAATAACCATTATACTCACATTCATTGGAAAAGACAAACTCTCTGAAAAAAGTTTTGGTTTGACAATTGTCTGCAAAAACAGATCTCGGACCTCTGATGAACATTCTCTATATACCCTAATTAGATTTTATTCATTGAAAGGTTCGAAAATTGTAGAAAATGACTCTGGTATGCCGAGGGAAACTTGAATTGATAGACTCTCTACCCTACACATGACCTCAAACCCTCGTTTATTTATGACGACTCTTTCTTCATGTGAATATTGTTCAGTGCACCAAGCTATAAATTCAGGAAAAGGGAAAGTGATTTCGGAAACATAGGGGGCTATGGTGGCCTGGACTACTTCAAGGAATGGTATACGCCTTCCTACTTTATCGGACAGGTTGCTTCTAGACACATAGATGGGAAAAATGGTGATTTCAGTGTCAAAAATGTCTGAATATCGGTCAATTATTCTTCATTCACCACAAGATCATGTTATGTTACTGAGGTTATGATATGATCCATGGTTTTGATGAAAAATACTTGGAAACGAGTAGAAATGGCGTGCAATTAACGTACTTTTGAGTTGCAGTTGAATGAGGGTGGTCGCGCCAAGTTTCAAATAGTTCAGTGTTCGAAATAATAATAAAATAAACAACAAATGCCCTTTTATACTTTTCCAAATTTTGGGAGTGTGAGAAAGTGGTTTAGGGAAACCTACTTTTCACCCTGAAATTCCCCTGGTGGTGCCACTTATCCCCGAACGAAAACCATGGTTTGAATTTCAGCCTGCTTTCTAGAATTAACCTCCGCGCAGTTTCTCCCCCTGAAATCATCCTCAACTGTCGATCTTGAGAGTTCACGATCTGCAATGCGTCGGACCTTATCAACTTAGCACTCCCACCAATTTTATCCTTTCCCTGCTTTATTTAGCCCCTTCACTAGTTTATCGGGCTTCCAGACCGGTTTAGCATCCCACTAGATCCTGAAAACTTGATTTCACGTAACAATTTTAATGGTAACTAACATGGGCTCCAACTGGGGATGTTATCCTCCCAGGGAGGTAGCAAAGAATGGTAGACCAAGTGCCCTTCCATTGGGCTTTATTTCACTCATGCAACTAAATCAATCAACATCTTATTCGCAAAAATTTGTTCACATAACTCAAATTATACTCAGCATGACTTAGGGCCTTCGCTTTGGGCTTCAATTTCTATTGATTTTGATTTCAATTTCTCGAACTTTAAAACAAAAATGGTTGTATAGAATGAAATGGAAAGGGTGAAAATTTATTTAAGTGAGATAATGCTTGAGGGTGGAATCACGAAGGTGGGTTACACTTTCGTGACAATCTGCTCTCCAAAATTTCGAAAAACATTTTTTCGGCCGAACTATAAATATTTTTCGGCCGAAAGATTTAATTTTCGGCCGAACTATTTTTCGGCCGAAAAAATAAACGTCAAATCGAATGGAGCAATAACAGTGCCCTCGATTTGCGTGTAGAAATTTGGTCGGCCAGATAAAAAATTTTCCGGCATATTTTTTCGGCCGAAAGATAGTTCGGCCGAAAGATAGTTCGGTCGAACTATCTTTCGGCCGAAAGATGGCTTATATATTACCCACACATCAACTTTAGAACGTTTTCTCAGAGTATTGGTTGTCTCGCGAGAGGTTGCAGAGATCACTGGGAGGTTGCCGGAGGTTGCTGTGAGGTTGCTATGAGGTTGCTGTGAGGTCGAGAGCGCTGGAGGTTGCCGGAGGTTACTGTGAGGTTGTCGGAGGTTGCTGTGAGGTCGAGAGTGTTGGAGGTTG
>JZKD02S0208644.1:0-22133 GCA_000966675.3 Picea glauca
GGAACTCTGCCAAATTGCCAAGCCAGTTTTGTCCCAACCCTTTAGCTTTGCCTCAAGCTTTAGGAGAACCTCAAGAAGCAGCAGTTGGAGGACAAAAAAGAAGAGGAAGAGCCCAAGATCAGAATTGTGGAACGGTGACCGGCCTCAGAAATCATTGTAAGTTGGTTTATATTGAAGTTAATGAAAAAGATACTTTTCCCGTCCCGCATACATGAGTCTCATCTATGATATTTGATTTATGTTTTTATCTCTAACCCTATAATAGATCAGTAGCATGCATGCATAGTATTGTTTTGATTGCAGGAAGCTTTGTGGAAGGAGAAACAACAGCAAAAGGACAAGAAACTCAATGGAGGATCTACTTCAGTCGTCCGGAAAAAGGTTGGTTTATTCTTCTCTTGTATGCATGTGAAGAAAGGGGTTTCGGATTCGGGTAGAAGGTCAAAAGTTAAGTCTTGAGGGTCATGATCTGCGTATAAGCTTAGAGCCCTAGCTTATTAGTCCGTAGGGTAGAATACCCCACAACACTAATTTTTCCTCAAGAGGCTTTTTCTTCTTCCTTTCTTTTTTCAATTCATATAAAGATTTGATTAAGTATGCTTCAAGATATACTATTCCTTCTTCACAATATTATTCTTCTGAATTTGTTTGACATGATTAGAATCCTTATTCTTTTTTTGTTATTGTATCTGAATATATGATGGGAGATTCCTTAGAATATGTATTATATAGCTTATCCCGAAGTTCTTTAGCTGATGAATACTGTCACACTCTGTCTTTTACTGAATCACATAATCTTTCCAAGATGAAATCCATTTCCATTTTGTTGTTTCTTTTGTGGTCTTTGGTTTCTTTGGATCAGTGTATCCTGTAACAACTAAGTGCCAAACATCATACCCTTGTGCTCCTAAAAATGGTTTCATATTATTGCTTTGCATCTCATACCTCATACCAGTCTAACCATCACACCATGGTATTCCATTAGCTCTATATCCATTATCCATGAAATCCATGATCTACCTTCTAGTGGTTAAATTGTTTTCTTGAAGGACCTGCTCTGATACCAATTGTTGGAATAATGAGAGGGGGGGTGAATCAGTATAATCACTTTTACCACTTTTAATCACAATATACAAATTTCAACTTTATCAACAACATATCATCAATATATCATGAGAATATCATGAGAATATAAACATAAGAAACATCAAATCAACAAAATCACATCGAGTACATAATACACCAAAATTTACGTGGAAACCCAAATGAGAGAGAACCACATAATGATTTCTTATATATATGAAGAATACATTTATAGGAAGCACAAAATTTCAAATTCTCCTGCACCAATTAGAATGAGGCACCAACCCCATGATTTACAGGAAACAACTTGAAGGAAGCTACAACTCCCTGAATTCTCTAGATCCAAATAGAAGGAGAATACAACCACCTGATTCTCAGCCTCCAACCTTAAGGAAACTCCAACTCCCTGTGTTCTCCAGCACCAACTGAAAAGAGCCTACAACCCTCTTTCCTTGCCCCATCCTACTACCCTGAAATGTAAGTGTAGACCAACTGTCACTACCACAATAACTACCACTATCAGTGTCACTTCCATTGTCACATCAACATGTGACGTTTCAACCTGTCAATGTATCCAACCTTTCATTGTCAACATGTCATTGTATCAAACTTGTCATTGTCAACCTGTCATTGTATCCAACCTGTCACTGATCAACCTGTCACTAATCAACCTATCACTCATAAACCTATCCAACCTGTCATTATGTTGAGACCCGAAATTGACATCCCCATTACCCAATTATACTCCTTATCTATACCTTTTTGGCCTACCTAAGCTTGGGTGAATGACAAGAACACTACCATTAGCCAGTGATAAGGTCATAAGGTAAAGTATGGTTAATTCATGCATTTTGTGGTTTATNTAGGAAACATGGGAGCTGGATGTGCCCTCATCTTCCATGAGAAGATTTGGCACGGATGGCACTTCTTAACTGATACGATACAATCTTTCATAAGTGTGGGCTAGAAGTAACCTGCGCGTAAAATCTTTTGGGCTGTTGCCAACCTGGACAAGTGACCATCACAGGCTCCTATATGACAATCATTGAGAACTATGACGGCCTCCTCATGAGTGAGACATTGGCACAAGATGCAGTCTACACCTCTCCGATACAACGTATCATTGAGTATGAGATAGTTCTTAGCCTGATGGAATATCCGCCGACGCTCGTCACGAGAAGCATAAGTGGGGCACTTCAAAGTCTGGAGATAGATCAGTATATCTCCATACCAGGGGTCTGAATATTCAATCAGAAACATATCCCCCCGGATAGGCGATTCCTCAGGCACAACATCACCTGACTCAACCGGAAGCTCCGAGATAAGTTCTGCGAAGACCAGTGACTTTTTGGACTTGGATGAAATGAAGTCTAAGTCAAATTCTTGGAGGATTACCATCCATATACTGATTTTTCCACCGATAACTCATCGTGTCAACATGTACTGGAATGGATTCACGACGGCAACAATGATGGTCTTGCAAAATAGAACATAGTGACGGAACCGTTGAACAGCATGAACTGCTGCCAATGCAAGTTTCTTGAGATGGGTATAATTAAGTTCCGGTCCTACGAGGCCTTGGCTCAGGTAATATATCACGTATTCAGAAAAAGAATCATCCTCCTTAACTAAAACCATGCTTATGGTTGACTCTGCAGTAGCTAGATATAATAAGAAGTCTTTGTTATAATTAGGTGGCCGTAGTAGAGGTGCAGTAGTAAGGGCATGTGTTAATGCATCAAAAGAGTGTTGAGCGACTTCGTCCTAGAAAAAGGGAACATCTTTCTTCAGTAAATGCATAAAGCCCTTGGTGATTTCGACATAGTTGGCGATGAAGTGTCGTAAGAAGTTCACCTTGCCTTGAAGACTTTGAAGTTGTAAGATTGTGCATGGGGGGGGMAACTGGATTATTGCCTCCACCTTAAGAGGATCGACCATGATCCYTGTTATTGAAAYGATGAAACCTAACAAATGTCCTAATGTGATGCAAAATCTACACTTGTTGGGATTCAAGAGAATCCTGAAGTAGCGACARCATTCGAAGATTAGTCGGAGGTGCATAGGATGATCCTTTCACTTGCGAGAGCGTGATGCTAAATCATATAGATAGGCCTCAACTATATGTTTGAGATCGTGAAACGCAAAAGACATGGCCCACTAGAGAGTGGCTCTAGCATTGTTGAGACAAAAAGGCATCTTACAATAAGCGAGTGTACCCCACGGACAAATAAATGTCATTTTGTGTTGGTCCTCAGGTTTGATTTTGATTTGATTGTATCCTGAAAAACCATCCATAAACGAAAAGGCTTCACAACTGGTGCATTCATCAATGATCCGATCAATGAATGGGGTNCGATAACTCATCGTGTCAACATGTACTGGAATGGATTCACGACGGCAACAACGATGGTCTTGCGAAATAGAACATAGTGACGGAACCGTTGAACAGCATGAACTGCTGCAAATGCAAGTTTCTCGAGATGGGTATAATTAAGTTCCGGTCCTACAAGGCCTCGGCTCAGGTAATATATCACGTATTCAGAAAAAGAATCATCCTCCTTAACTAAAACCATGCTTATGGTTGACTCTGCGGTAGCTAGATATAATAAGAAGTCTTTGTTATAATTAGGTGGCCGTAGTAGAGGTGCGGTAGTAAGGGCATGTGTTAATGCATCAAAAGAGTGTTGAGCGGCTTCGTCCTAGAAAAAGGGAACATCTTTCTTCAGTAAATGCATAAAGCCCTTGGTGATTTCGACATAGTTGGCGATGAAGTGTCGTAAGAAGTTCACCTTGCCTTGAAGACTTTGAAGTTGTAATATTGTGCATGGGGGGGGCAACTGGATTATTGCCTCCACCTTAAGAGGATCGACCATGATCCCTGTTATTGAAACGATGAAACCTAACAAATGTCCTAATGTGATGCAAAATCTGCACTTGTTGGGATTCAAGAGAATCCTGAAGTAGCGACAGCATTCAAAGATTAGTCGGAGGTGCATAGGATGATCCTTTCACTTGCGAGAGCGTGATGCTAAATCATATAGATAGGCCTCAACTATATGTTTGAGATCGTGAAATGTAAAAGACATGGCCCACTGGAGAGTGGCTCTAGCATTGTTGATACCAAAAGGCATCTTACAATAAGCGAGTGTACCCCACGGACAAATAAAAGCCATTTTGTGTTGGTCCTCAGGTTTGATTTTGATTTGATTGTATCCTGAAAAACCATCCATAAACGAAAAGGCTTCACAACTGGCGCATTCATCAATGATTCGATCAATGAATGGGGTTGGATAATTATCTTTTAGGCACACCTTATTCAAATAACGGAAATTGGTACATACACGAATCGTGCCTTTTTTTTTATCGACCGGCACAGGATTTGACACTCACTGAGTCAAATGAATTGGGTAAATGAACCCTGCCTTGAGCAATTTCTCAACCTCAGCTTTGATGGTTGTTGCTTTCCTAGGATTAACTGGATGAAGTTTTTGTCGAATAGGCTTAGCATCAAGATACGTAGTGATCTCATGTTCAACTATTTTTGGATCGATGCCTGGCATTTCCTCGTAAGACCAGGCAAAAACGTCGCGGAATTCTTTGAAAATATTTGTGTAAATATGAACCTCTTTGGGGGAGAAATCCGCTCCAACAAAGACATTCTCCACGATGCCAGGGTTTCGGGAGATGTTGATAGGTATAGTGGCAGTGATAGTCACCATATTTCCCTCAACATAAATTTCCTGTGTAGCTAAGAGGTTAATGGGACATGGCTGATCTCCCGTCATGGTGATAGTGAATTCTCCAGCCTCGATTCAACTTAACTCTGGGAGGAAATATGATCTTTGATGAAGATCTTCCCAAGTTTTGTCCGAACTAGTCATTGCTTCAATTACGGATTCGTCAGAAGGCAAGACTAAGTCTAACGAATCGGTGGTAGCAAGAGAACCCTGAGCCCAGATAGGCTCAAGAAGTGGATCCAACTCTTGTGCGGGAGTCGGATCAGGAGTAGNGTTAATGGGACATGGCTGATCTCCCGTCATGGTGATAGTGAATTCTCCGGCCTCGATTCGGCTTAACTCTGGGAGGAAATATGATCTTTGATGAAGATCTTCCCAAGGTTTGTCCGAACTAGTCATTGCTTCAATTACAGATTCGTCAGAAGGAAAGACTAAGTCTAACGAATCGGTGGTAGAAAGAGAACCCTCAGCCCAGATAGGCTCAAGAAGTGGATCCAACTCTTGTGCGGGAGTCAGATCAGGAGTAGCTGAAGTTTGCTGGACTAAAGAGTACACTACTTCAATGGCCGACAAGGGAATGGACATGCCTGTTAGCACTTGGTAAATTTCCTAGAGGTTGAAAAGAAGAAATTCACGAAGGTAACCTTAACCAACCACTTTTAAAGCTGGGATCTAGCCCTTCCAGCTTCAGAGAGGGATCTCTCTATATGATTTAGCTTTGTTTAATTTCAGATATTARGCTAGTTAAAAGAATTATTGGTTTTGTTGTRAAGGKTTTTKAAAGTGGGTTGAGAMAAACTACACATCCATTGGGCTATGGGGTCTGTATTTAATCAAATCTGAGAAAAAACCAGAAAYGCCAAAGAAGATTTTCACAAGGCGAGGTAATACATTCGCTGGATCTTTTAGTAATTAAAATGATGAAGAGAAGAACAGGTGAGGAAAATAACTTCAATTAAAAAGAAGTTAAGAATTTCTTAATTGAAGACATTGGAAGATAAACATTTAAATCTTTAGAATCGGAAACAGGGTATCAGAGATAAATCCTACAACATAACGTTATTCATAAAGATTAGATTCAGAAAACAAAATGAATACAGAGAAAGAAAACATTTAACTTAGAAAATCACATCACGAGTGAACATACAAAAGAATCCTGTGAAATGCCTCTTCTTTATTAATGGTGAATCTCTTCAAAAATGGTACAGTTTTATAGCAAGGGGGTGTGCGAATCAACAACCCTCAATACTTCTGAAACTGAAGTATTTATAATACAACATACAAACGTTCCTGTCATAACTGATCAGGACGTGCTCGTGCTATTTTTAGACTAACTAACTTAACTAATCAAAACTGTTTTGATGACTCAATACAATAGTATGCTGAATTTCAGGGGTAGGCCGTTGGCGAGGTGCCTCCGCAACCTCTTCTGACAGGGAAGGTCACTGGATACGACAGCTCATCAGTTAATCTAGTAGATCACACAACTCTTCCCATCTAATATGACCTGGCACTGTGACTTTTAGCAATCTCTGGTACACTTCATCCATGTCCGTGTACTTAGCAAATGTGGGCTTGATGAAGAATATGTGCTTAATCTCGTGCTGGATACTAATATCCAACTGCAAGGCATCCATGAATGATTTTACAGTGATGCTTCCCTGTATACCTGCAAATTAAGAATTGTCCTTGGATACTTCAGCCAACCTTTTCTTATAATCAGGGAGGGTCATTAATTTTTCATTAATGACCTTCATACCAGGCAGGCCCTTCTTTTGCAGAGCATCTATCTTGTGGAAAAACTTCTGCACTCCTTGATCCATAACTTGGATTTTCTCCTCAAGCTGAAGCATGAGGCCTCTTTTGGTCAGAACTCTTTTCACCTCCAAAATAGTCTATGTCCTGTCCTCGATCTTCAATTCTTCGAGTTCCTCCCTGGTTTTGGAATTTAGGAATCTTATGATTTCATTAGCTTGTGTCGGCATGTCTCCCAGCTCAGCTCTAATTTTATCCACAGCCTGCTTGCTCCTCTCGAGAAACTCGTTTTGTTCAAACATAATTTGAACCATTGGCCAGATTTTGTTTATAGACTTGGAAATATCGGTTGACATGATCTATTTCACTTCTGCCAAAGTTTTCCCTTCCATTCTCTGTTTCTGGAGCTGCTGTAAGTCCTTCTTGATTTGATCATTTACCTGTTTCTCTTTGGACAGACTAGCCTGGAAAGAAGTCTTTAGCTCTTGGAGATTCTCTACTTCCTTCTTAAGCTTGATGATTTTAGAATCTTNAGAAAGAAAACATTTAACTTAGAAAATCACATCACGAGTGAACATACAAAAGAATCCTGTGAAATGCCCCTTCTTTATTAATGGTGAATCTCTTCAAAAATGGTACAGTTTTATACCAAGGGTGTGTGCGAATCAACAACCCTCAATACTTCTGAAACTGAAGTATTTATAATACAAAATACAAACGTTCCTGTCATAACTGATCAGGATGTGCTCGTGCTATTTTTAGACTAACTAACTTAACTAATCAAAACTGTTTTGATGACTCAATACAATAGTATGTTGAATTTCAGGGGTAGGCCGTTGGCGAGGTGCCTCTGCAACCTCTTCTGACAGGGCAGGTCACTGGATGCGACAACTCATCAGTTAATCTAGTAGATCACACAACTCTTCCCATCTGATATGACCTTGCACTGTGACTTTTAGCAATCTCTGGTACACTTCATCCATGTCCGTGTACTTAGAAAATGTGGGCTTGATGACGAATATGTGCTTAATCTCGTGCTGGATACTAATATCCAACTGCAAGGCATCCATGAATGATTTTTTAGTGATGCTTCTCTGTATACCTACAAATTTAGAATTGTCCTTGGATACTTCAGCCAACCTTTTCTTATAATCAGGGAGGGTCATTAATTTGTCATTAATGACCTTCATACCAGGTAGGCCCTTCCTTTGCAGAGAATCTATCTTGTGGAAAAACTTCTGCACTCCTTGATCCATAACTTGGATTTTGTCCTCAAGCTGAAGCATGAGGCCTCTTTTGGTCAGAACTCTTTTCACCTCCAAAATAGTCTATGTCCTGTCCTCGATCTTCAATTCTTCGAGTTCCTCCCTGGTTTTGGAATTTAGGAATCTTATGATTTCATTAGCTTGTGTCGGCATGTCTCCCAGCTCAGTTCTAATTTTATCCACAGCCTGCTTGCTCCTCTCGAGCAACTCGTTTTGTTCAAACATAATTTGAACCATTGGCCAGATTTCGTTTATAGACTTGGAAATATCGGTCGACACGATCTCTTTCACTTCTGCCAAAGTTTTCCCTTCCATTGTCTGTTTCTGGAGCTGCTGTAACTCCTTCTTGATTTGATCATTTACCTGTTTCTCTTTGGACAGACTAGCCTGGAAAGAAGTCTTTAGATCTTGGAGATTCTCTACTTCCTTCTTAAGCTTGATGATTTTAGAATCTTTCAAGTTCATTCTCTCCATAGACTTGGCCCAGACTGTGGCTCCCTCTGGTAGTGGCACTGTTGTAGCAGATGGAACGGCTGTTACTGTTGTTGTGCTCAATCCCGCAATTGGGATAACANATCAACAACCCTCAATACTTCTGAAACTGAAGTATTTATAATACAAAATACAAACGTTCCTGTCATAACTGATCAGGACGTGCTCGTGCTATTTTTAGACTAACTAACTTAACTAGTCAAAATTGTTTTGATGACTCAATACAACAGTATGTTGAATTTCAGGGGTAGGCCGTTGGCGAGGTGCCTCCGCAACCTCTTCTAACAGGGCAGGTCACTGGATGCGACAGCTCATCAGTTAATCTAGTAGATCACACAACTCTTCCCATCTGATATGACCTGGCACTGTCACTTTTAGCAATCTCTGGGACACTTCATCCATGTCCGTGTACTTAGAAAATGTGGGCTTGATGAAGAATATGTGCTTAATCTCATGCTGGATACTAATATCCAACTGCAAGGCATCCATGAATGATTTTCCAGTGATGCTTCCCTGTATACCTGCAAATTTAGAATTGTCCTTGGATACTTCAGCCAACCTTTTCTTATAATCAGGGAGGGTCATTAATTTGTCATTAATGACCTTCATACCAGGCAGGCCCTTCCTTTGTAGAGCATCTATCTTGTGGAAAAACTTCTGCACTCCTTGATCCATAACTTGGATTTTCTCCTCAAGCTGAAGCATGAGGCCTCTTTTGGTGAGAACTCTTTTCACCTCCAAAATAGTCTATGTCCTGTCCTCGATCTTTAATTCTTCGAGTTCCTCCCTGGTTTTGGAATTTAGGAATCTTATGATTTCATTAGCTTGTGTCGGCATGTCTCCCAGATCAGTTCTAATTTTATCCACAGCCTGCTTGCTCCTCTCGAGCAACTCATTTTGTTCAAACATAATTTGAACCATTGGCTAGATTTTGTTTATAGACTTGGAAATATCGGTCGACACGATCTCTTTCACTTCTGCCAAAGTTTTCTCTTCCATTGTCTGTTTCTGGAGCTGCTGTAACTCCTTCTTGATTTGATCATTTACATGTTTCTCTTTGGACAGACTAGCCTGGAAAGAAGTCATTAGCTCTTGGAGATTCTCTACTTCCTTCTTAAGCTTGATGATTTTAGACTCTTGCAGGTTCATTCTCTCCATAGACTTGGCCAAGTCTGTGGCTCCCTCTGGTAGTGGCACTGTTGTACCATATGGAACGGCTGTTACTGTTGTTTTGCTCAATCCCGCAATTGGGATAACACTTAATGGGATGCCTTCCATTGTCTTTGTTTACTCTTTCTCTCTCAGCAGTCTTTCCATCTCTGCTTCCATCTCTTTTAACTGAGCGTTCTGCTCCATGAGTAATTTCAGCATCTCATCCTTTTCGCCTTCCTTTTCAGCTATCTCCTTTGCCCATGGGTCTTCCGTTGGAGGGAGCTTTAACTGTTTTCTCAAAGACGCGATGTCAGCATTTTTCTTTTTAATCATCTCTTTAGCTGCTTTGACATTCACAGGGTCATAACAAATTTTGAGGACCAACTCCTCCAATGTTTTGATTTTGTTGTCCTTTGTGAAGGACGAANGCTATTTTTAGACTAACTAACTTAACTAATCAAAACTGTTTTGATGACTCAATACAACAGTATGCTGAATTTCAGGGGTAGGCCATTGGCGAGGTGCCTCCGCAACCTCTTCTGATAGGGCAGGTCACTGGATGCGACAGCTCATCAGTTAATCTAGTAGATCACACAACTCTTCCCATCTGATATGACCTGGCACTGTGACTTTTAGCAATCTCTGGTACACTTCATCCATGTCCGTGTACTTAGAAAATGTGGGCTTGATGAAGAATATGTGATTAATCTCATGCTGGATACTAATATCCAACTGCAAGGCGTCCATGAATGATTTTCCAGTGATGCTTCTCTGTATACCTGCAAATTTAGAATTGTCCTTGGATACTTCAGCCAACCTTTTCTTATAATCAGGGAGGGTCATTAATTTGTTATTAATGACCTTCATACCAGGCAGGCCCTTCCTTTGCAGAGCATCTATCTTGTGGAAAAACTTATGCACTCCTTGATCCATAACTTGGATTTTCTCCTCAAGCTAAAGCACGAGGCCTCTTTTGGTCAGAACTCTTTTCACCTCCAAAATAGTCTATGTCCTGTCCTCGATCTTCAATTCTTCGAGTTCCTCCCTAGTTTTGGAATTTAGGAATCTTATGATTTCATTAGCTTGTGTCGACATGTCTCCCAACTCAGTTCTAATTTTATCCACAGCCCGCTTGCTCCTCTCGAGCAACTCGTTTTGTTCAAACATAATTTGAACCATTGGCTAGATTTTGTTTATAGACTTGGAAATATCGATCGACACGATCTCTTTCACTTCTGCCAAAGTTTTCCCTTCCATTGTCTGTTTCTGGAGCTGCTGTAACTCCTTCTTGATTTGATCATTTACCTGTTTCTCTTTGGACAGACTAGCCTGGAAAGAAGTCTTTAGCTCTTGGAGATTCTCTACTTCCTTCTTAAGCTTGATGATTTTAGACTCTTGCAGGTTCATTCTCTCCATAGACTTGGCCAAGTCTGTGGCTCCCTCTGGTAGTGGCACTGTTGTAGCAGATGGAACGGTTGTTACTGTTGTTGTGCTCAATCTCGCAATTGGGATAACACTTAATGGGATGCCTTCCATTGTCTTTGTTTACTCTTTCTCTCTCAGCAGTCTTTCCATCTCTGCTTCCATCTCTTTTAACTGAGCGTTCTGCTCCATGNAGCTCATCAGTTAATCTAGTAGATCACACAACTCTTCCCATCTGATATGACCTGGCACTGTGACTTTTAGCAATCTCTGGTACACTTCATCCATGTCCGTGTACTTAGCAAATGTAGGCTTGATGAAGAATATGTGCTTAATCTCGTGCTGGATACTAATATCCAACTGCAAGGCGTCCATGAATGATTTTCCAGTGATGCTTCCTTGTATACCTGCAAATTTAGAATTGTCCTTGGATACTTCAGCCAACCTTTTCTTATAATCAGGGAGGGTCATTAATTTGTCATTAATGACTTTCATACCAAGCAGGCCCTTCCTTTGCAGAGCATCTATCTTGTGGAAAAACTTCTGCACTCCTTGATCCATAACTTGGATTTTCTCCTCAAGCTGAAGCATGAGGCCTCTTTTGGTCAGAACTCTTTTCACCTCCAAAATAGTCTATGTCCTGTCCTCGATCTTCAATTCTTCGAGTTCCTCCCTGGTTTTGGAATTTAGGAATCTTATGATTTCATTAGCTTGTGTCGGCATGTCTCCGAGCTCAGTTCTAATTTTATCCACGGCCTGCTTGCTCCTCTCGAGCAACTCGTTTTGTTCAAACATAATTTGAACCATTGACCAGATTTTGTTTATAGACTTGGAAATATCGGTTGACACGATCTCTTTCACTTCTGCCAAAGTTTTCCCTTCCATTGTCTGTTTCTGGAGCTGCTCTAACTCCTTCTTGATTTGATCATTTACCTGTTTCTCTTTGGACAGACTAGCCTGGAAAGAAGTCTTTAGCTCTTGGAGATTATCTACTTCCTTCTTAAGATTGATGATTTTAGACTCTTGCAGGTTCATTCTCTCCATAGACTTGGCCAAGTCTGTGGCTCCCTCTGGTAGTGGCACTGTTGTAGCAGATGGAACGACTGTTACTGTTGTTGTGCTCAATCCCGCAATTGGGATAACACTTAATGGGATGCCTTCCATTGTCTTTGTTTACTCTTTCTCTCTCAGCAGTCTTTCCATCTCTGCTTCCATCTCTTTTAACTGAGCATTCTGCTCCATGAGTAATTTCAGCATCTCATCCTTTTCGCCTTCCTTTTCAGCTATCTCCTTTGCCTGTGGGTCTTCCGTTGGAGGGAGCTTTAACTGTTTTCTCAAAGACACGATGTCAGCATTTTTCTTTTTAATCATCTCTTCAGCTGCTTTGACATTCACAGGGTCATAACAAATTTTGAGGACCAGCTCCTTCAATGTTTTGATTTTGTTGTCCTTTGTGAAGGACGAAATTGTCTCCAGCTTCAGTTGGGTCTGGGCATTGCTCAATGCTACCCAGAATTTTGATGCAGAGGCTGTAGCGTGGGCCAAAGTGTGGAACACCATCTCACCCGTTTGCTTGTGCAGATCNTCCAAAATAGTCTATGTCCTGTCCTCGATCTTCAATTCTTCGAGTTCCTCCCTGGTTTTGGAATTTAGGAATCTTATGATTTCATTAGCTTGTGTCGGCATGTCTCCCAGCTCAGCTCTAATTTTATCCACAGCCTGCTTGCTCCTCTCGAGAAACTCGTTTTGTTCAAACATAATTTGAACCATTGGCCAGATTTTGTTTATAGACTTGGAAATATCGGTTGACATGATCTATTTCACTTCTGCCAAAGTTTTCCCTTCCATTCTCTGTTTCTGGAGCTGCTGTAAGTCCTTCTTGATTTGATCATTTACCTGTTTCTCTTTGGACAGACTAGCCTGGAAAGAAGTCTTTAGCTCTTGGAGATTCTCTACTTCCTTCTTAAGCTTGATGATTTTAGAATCTTKCAGGTTCATTCTCTCCATAGACTTGGCCMAGWCTRTGGCTCCCTCTGGTAGTGGCACTGTTGTAGCAGATGGAACGGCTGTTACTGTTGTTGTGCTCAATCCCGCAATTGGGATAACACTTAATGGGATGCCTTCCATTGTCTTTGTTTACTCTTTCTCTCTCAGCAGTATTTCCATCTCTGCTTCCATCTCTTTTAACTGAGCGTTCTGCTCCATGAGTAATTTCAACATCTCATCCTTTTCGCCTTCCTTTTCAACTATCTCCTTTGCCTGTGGGTCTTCCGTTGGAGGGAGCTTTAACTGTTTTCTCAAAGACGCGATGCCAACATTTTTATTTTTAATCATCTCTTCAGCTGCTTTGACATTCACAGGGTCATAACAAATTTTGAGGACCAGCTCCTCCAATGTTTTGATTTTGTTGTCCTTTGTGAAGGACAAAATTTTCTGCAGCTTCAGTTGGGTCTGGGAATTGCTCAATGCTACCCAGAATTTTGATGCAGAGGCTGTAGCGTGGGCCAAAGTGTGGAACACCATCTCGCCCATTTGCTTGTGCAGATCCATCTGATCTGCTGGATGCACATCTTTAGCCTGAAACTCAAATGTGGCTCTTTTATAATCTTATATAACCTTGGGATCTGGCACTTGTACTTGGAGGAAGGCCATATGCATCCTACCTTTATCTGTATCAAACGCTGAAAGAAGCCTGTGTTGAGCTGTGGACGACTGCTTCTGGAACTAGGCATAAGTGCTGGTAGTAAGAGTCTGATTTTTCTTCTTGATCAAATCATATTTTTCAAACATGCCCAACTTGGGCCCGGTCTTGCTTGGAGGAGCATATGTGGGAGAGTCTATGGATTTTAATGCTTTTGCTACTTCCTTGTGTTGACTCGAGCTGAGAGGTGAACTGGCGGGCTTGACACCTATGGTGGCCACTGTGGTAGTTGTGATCTCTTGCTCCACTGTCGTGCCTGTCGTTGGAACTGTCCTTGGCTTTTTGGCGTGCGTCTTAAATTCCTCCGGAGACACCTCAGTTACAGGAGAAGACGATTCTTTCCAGGGCCTCTTTTCCTTGGGATTCTGAGGTGTGGCAGTGGGTGGTGCGCTTGTTGAGGGTACTTGCCTTTCCATTCCGACAGTTGGTTCCACGTCCACCAATGTATCAGGCTCCCATTCTGTTTGATTAGAAAATTTCTCGATTTCGGTCCTGGGCTCATGCGCATACGGGGCATTCTTATTTTTGACTCTCATCTCAGAAATGATCCTGCAGGGATCATACTGCAAAGTGAAAATTGTCAAAAATTTCATTTCCCTCAACAGTTTGTCTGCTTCATCTCCCGCACCTCTACTGTTGCAGATGAAAGATCCTATCTGCCCTTTAATCTGCAATTGTTGCTTCTTTTTAAGCGAAACAAAGTGAATATCATCAAAATTCATAATTTGTATAATATATTCCAGTGCAAAAATTCTTACCAGTATATATCTCAGAAGCTTGTACGGTGCCAACTCGCACCCATAAACTTGGATCTCGGAGTGATTCTGATACAAGTACTATTCCCCCATCTTCGTACTGTCCGAGAGGTGTATAATTCTCCGGACTTCGTCATTTATCCATGGCTCAGGCATGCCACTCAACATACTTACCACAGGGTGGTAAAACTGATCAATAAACATTGTGAAGTCCTATTCCACAGAATTGTATTTCAGAAGAGACGTCCACACAGTGACTGGCTGTGGCCTCCCGTCGGTGTCCATCTTCTGCATGGAGAAATTGAACCTATCTGCTTGGAAATAGACGAACATGTAAGCCAGAATGGATGAATACCTGAACATGCCTTCCGTGGAGAAATTAACTAATTGTTCAGGGATGTTATTGGCTAGGAAAGTGTTGTAGTCGAACTGTGTGGTTGGCTGTTGGTCATTTGAGAAGATGGATAGAAAACCCAGAAAGGGTTCGTCTACCCATTGATCGGAATAGTANGAGTTCCTCCCTGGTTTTGGAATTTAGGAATCTTATGATTTCATTTGCTTGTGTCGGCATGTCTCCCAGCTCAGTTCTAATTTTATCCACAGCCTGCTTGCTCCTCTCGAGCAACTCGTTTTGTTCAAACATAATTTGAACCATTGGCCAGATTTCATTTATAGACTTGGAAATATCGGTCCACACGATCTCTTTCACTTATTCCAAAGTTTTCCCTTCCATTGTCTGTTTCTGGAGCTGCTGTAACTCCTTCTTGATTTGATCATTTACCTGTTTCTCTTTGGACARACTAGCCTAGAAAGAAGTCTTTAGCTCTTGGAGATTCTCTACTTCCTTCTTAAGCTTGATGATTTTAGACTCTTGCAGGTTCATTCTCTCCATAGACTTGGCCAAGTCTGTGGCTCCCTCTGGTAGTGGCACTGTTGTAGCAGATGGAACGGCTGTTACTGTTGCTGTGCTCAATCCCGCAATTGGGATAACACTTAATGGGATGCCTTCCATTTTCTTTGTTTACTCTTTCTCTCTCAGCATTCTTTCCATCTCTGCTTCCATCTCTTTTAACTGAGCGTTCTGCTCCATGAGTAATTTCAGCATCTCACCCTTTTTGCCTTCCTTTTCAGCTATCTCCTTTGCCTGTGGGTCTTCCGTTGGAGGGAGCTTTAACTGTTTTCTCAAAGACGCGATGTCAGCATTTTTCTTTTTAATCATCTCTTCAACTGCTTTGACATTCACAGGGTCATAACAAATTTTGAGGACCAACTCCTCCAATGTTTTGATTTTGTTGTCCTTTGTGAAGGACGAAATTTTCTCCAGCTTCAGTTGGGTATGGGCATTGCTCAATGCTACCCATAATTTTGATGCAGAGGCTGTAGCGTGGGCCAAAGTGTGGAACACCATCTCGCCCGTTTGCTTGTGCAGATCCATCTGATCTGCTGGATGCACATCTTTAGCCTAAAACTCAAATGTGGCTCTTTTATAATCTGATATAACCTTGGGATCTGGCACTTGTACTTGGAGGAAGGCCATATGCATCCTACCTTTCTCTGTATCAAACGCTGAAAGAAGCCTGTGTTGAGCTGTGGACGACTGCTTCTAGAACTAGGCATAAGTGCTGGTAGTAAGAGTCTGATTTTTCTTCTTGATCAAATCATATTTTTCAAACATGCCCAACTTGGGCCCGGTCTTGCTTGGAGGAGCATCTGTGGGAGAGNATTAGCTTGTGTCGACATGTCTCCCAGCTCAGTTCTAATTTTATCCACAGCCTGCTTGCTCCTCTCGAGCAACTCGTTTTGTTCAAACATAATTTGAACCATTGGCTAGATTTTGGTTATAGACTTGGAAATATCGGTCGACACGATCTATTTCACTTCTGCCAAAGTTTTCCCTTCCATTGTCTGTTTCTGGAGCTGCTGTAACTCCTTCTTGATTTGATCATTTACCTGTTTCTCTTTGGACAGACTAGCCTGGAAAGAAGTCTTTAGCTCTTGGAGATTCTCTACTTCCTTCTTAAGCTTGATGATTTTAGACTCTTGCAGGTTCATTCTCTCCATAGACTTGGCCAAGTCTGTGGCTCCCTCTGGTAGTGGCACTGTTGTAGCAGATGGAATGGCTGTTACTTTTGTTGTGCTCAATCCCACAATTGGGATAACACTTAATGGGATGCCTTCCATTGTCTTTGTTTACTCTTTCTCTCTCAGTAGTCTTTCCATCTCTGCTTCCATCTCTTTTAACTGAGCGTTCTGCTCCATGAGTAATTTCAGCATCTCATCCTTTTCGCCTTCCTTTTCAGCTATCTCCTTTGTCTATGGGTCTTCCGTTGGAGGGATCTTTAACTGTTTTCTCAAAGACGCGATGTCAACATTTTTCTTTTTAATCATCTCTTTAGCTGCTTTGACATTCACAGGGTCATAAAAAATTTTGAGGACCAACTCCTCCAATGTTTTTATTTTGTTGTCCTTTGTGAAGGACGAAATTTTCTCCAGCTTCAGTTGGGTCTGGGCATTGCTCAATGCTACCCAGAATTTTGATGCAGAGGCTGTAGCATGGGCCAAAGTGTGGAACACCATCTCGCCCGTTTGCTTGTGCAGATCCATCTGATCTGCTGGATGCACATCTTTAGCCTGAAACTCAAATGTGGCTCTTTTATAATCTGATATAACCTTGGGATCTGACACTTGTACTTGGAGGAAGGCCATATSCATCCTACCTTTCTCTGTATCAAACGCTGAAAGAAGCCTGTGTTGAGCTGTGGACGACTGCTTCTGGAACTAGGCATAAGTGCTGGTAGTAAGAGTCTGATTTTTCTTCTTGATCAAATCATATTTTTCAAACATGCCCAACTTGGGCCTGGTCTTTCTTGGAGGAGCATCTGTGGGAGAGTCTGTGGATTTTAATGCTTTTGCTACTTCCTTGTGCTGACTCGAGCTGAGAGGTGAACTGGCGGGCTTGACACCTGTGGTGGCCNTCTACTTCCTTCTTAAGCTTGATGATTTTAGACTCTTGCAGGTTCATTCTCTCCATAGACTTGGCCAAGTCTGTGGCTCCCTCTGGTAGTGGCACTGTTGTAGCAGATGGAACGGCTGTTACTGTTGCTGTGCTCAATCCCGCAATTGGGATAACACTTAATGGGATGCCTTCCATTTTCTTTGTTTACTCTTTCTCTCTCAGCATTCTTTCCATCTCTGCTTCCATCTCTTTTAACTGAGCGTTCTGCTCCATGAGTAATTTCAGCATCTCACCCTTTTTGCCTTCCTTTTCAGCTATCTCCTTTGCCTGTGGGTCTTCCGTTGGAGGGAGCTTTAACTGTTTTCTCAAAGACGCGATGTCAGCATTTTTCTTTTTAATCATCTCTTCAACTGCTTTGACATTCACAGGGTCATAACAAATTTTGAGGACCAACTCCTCCAATGTTTTGATTTTGTTGTCCTTTGTGAAGGACGAAATTTTCTCCAGCTTCAGTTGGGTATGGGCATTGCTCAATGCTACCCATAATTTTGATGCAGAGGCTGTAGCGTGGGCCAAAGTGTGGAACACCATCTCGCCCGTTTGCTTGTGCAGATCCATCTGATCTGCTGGATGCACATCTTTAGCCTAAAACTCAAATGTGGCTCTTTTATAATCTGATATAACCTTGGGATCTGGCACTTGTACTTGGAGGAAGGCCATATGCATCCTACCTTTCTCTGTATCAAACGCTGAAAGAAGCCTGTGTTGAGCTGTGGACGACTGCTTCTAGAACTAGGCATAAGTGCTGGTAGTAAGAGTCTGATTTTTCTTCTTGATCAAATCATATTTTTCAAACATGCCCAACTTGGGCCCGGTCTTGCTTGGAGGAGCATCTGTGGGAGAGTCTGTGGATTTTAATTCTTTTGCTACTTCCTTGTGCTGACTCGAGTCGAGAGGTGAACTGGTGGGCTTGAGACCTGTGGTGGCCACTATGGTAGTTGTGATCTCTTGCTCCACTATCGTGCCTGTCGTTGGAACTATCCTTGGCTTTTTGGCGTGCATATTAAATTCCTCCGGAGACACCTCAGTTACAGGAGAAGACGATTATTGCCAGGGCCTCTTTTCCTTGTGATTCTGAGGTGTGGCAGTGGGGGGTGCACTTGTTGAGGGGTCTTGCCTTTCCATTCCGATAGTTGGTTCCACATCCACCAACGTATCAGGCTCCCATTTTGTTTGATTAGAAAATTTCTCGATTTCGGTCCTGGGCTCATGCACATACGGGGCATTATTATTTTTTACTCTCATCTCAGAAATGATCCCGCAGGGATCATACTGCAAAGTGAAACTTGTCAAAAATTTCATTTCCCTCAACAGTTTGTCTGCTTCATCTCCCACGCCTCTACTGTTGCAGATGAAAGATCCTATCTGCCCTTTAATCTGCAATTGTTGCTTCTTTTTAAGGGAAACAAAGTGAATATCATCAAAATTCATAATTTTTCTAATATATTCCAGTGCGAAAATTCTTACCAGTATATATCTCAGAAGCTTGTACGGTGCCAACTCGCACCCATAAACTCGGATCTCGAAGTGATTCTGATACAAGTACTAGTCCCCCATCTTCGTACTATTCGAGAGGTGTAGAATTCTCCGGACTTCGTCATTTATCCGTGGCTCAGGCATGCCACTCAACATACTTACCACAGGGTGGTAAAACTGATCAATAAACGTTGTGAAGTCCTATTCCNTCTACTTCCTTCTTAAGCTTGATGATTTTAGACTCTTGCAGGTTCATTCTCTCCATAGACTTGGCCAAGTCTGTGGCTCCCTCTGGTAGTGGCACTGTTGTAGCAGATGGAACGGCTGTTACTGTTGCTGTGCTCAATCCCGCAATTGGGATAACACTTAATGGGATGCCTTCCATTTTCTTTGTTTACTCTTTCTCTCTCAGCATTCTTTCCATCTCTGCTTCCATCTCTTTTAACTGAGCGTTCTGCTCCATGAGTAATTTCAGCATCTCACCCTTTTTGCCTTCCTTTTCAGCTATCTCCTTTGCCT
The DNA here is from genome assembly GCA_000966675.3 of Picea glauca. Lineage (NCBI taxonomy): Eukaryota > Viridiplantae > Streptophyta > Pinopsida > Pinales > Pinaceae > Picea > Picea glauca. The sequence goes on from JZKD02S0208644.1 coordinate 19,374, forward strand.
GTGGGTCTTCCGTTGGAGGGAGCTTTAACTGTTTTCTCAAAGACGCGATGTCAGCATTTTTCTTTTTAATCATCTCTTCAACTGCTTTGACATTCACAGGGTCATAACAAATTTTGAGGACCAACTCCTCCAATGTTTTGATTTTGTTGTCCTTTGTGAAGGACGAAATTTTCTCCAGCTTCAGTTGGGTATGGGCATTGCTCAATGCTACCCATAATTTTGATGCAGAGGCTGTAGCGTGGGCCAAAGTGTGGAACACCATCTCGCCCGTTTGCTTGTGCAGATCCATCTGATCTGCTGGATGCACATCTTTAGCCTAAAACTCAAATGTGGCTCTTTTATAATCTGATATAACCTTGGGATCTGGCACTTGTACTTGGAGGAAGGCCATATGCATCCTACCTTTCTCTGTATCAAACGCTGAAAGAAGCCTGTGTTGAGCTGTGGACGACTGCTTCTAGAACTAGGCATAAGTGCTGGTAGTAAGAGTCTGATTTTTCTTCTTGATCAAATCATATTTTTCAAACATGCCCAACTTGGGCCCGGTCTTGCTTGGAGGAGCATCTGTGGGAGAGTCTGTGGATTTTAATTCTTTTGCTACTTCCTTGTGCTGACTCGAGCCGAGAGGTGAACTGGTGGGCTTGAGACCTGTGGTGGCCACTATGGTAGTTGTGATCTCTTGCTCCACTGTCGTGCCTGTCGTTGGAACTATCCTTGGCTTTTTGGCGTGCATATTAAATTCCTCTGGAGACACCTCAGTTACAGGAGAAGACGATTATTGCCAGGGCCTCTTTTCCTTGTGATTCTGAGGTGTGGCAGTGGGTGGTGCACTTGTTGAGGGTACTTTCCTTTCCATTCCGATAGTTGGTTCCACATCCACCAACGTATCAGGCTCCCATTTTGTTTGATTAGAAAATTTCTCGATTTCGGTCCTGGGCTCATGCACATACGGGGCATTCTTATTTTTGACTCTCATCTCAGAAATGATCCCGCAGGGATCATACTGCAAAGTGAAACTTGTCAAAAATTTCATTTCCCTCAACAGTTTGTCTGCTTCATCTCCCACGCCTCTACTGTTGCAGATGAAAGATCCTATCTGCCCTTTAATCTGCAATTGTTGCTTCTTTTTAAGGGAAACAAAGTGAATATCATCAAAATTCATAATTTTTCTAATATATTCCAGTGCGAAAATTCTTACCAGTATATATCTCAGAAGCTTGTACGGTGCCAACTCGCACCCATAAACTCGGATCTCGAAGTGATTCTGATACAAGTACTAGTCCCCCATCTTCGTACTATTCGAGAGGTGTAGAATTCTCCGGACTTCGTCATTTATCCGTGGCTCAGGCATGCCACTCAACATACTTACCACAGGGTGGTAAAACTGATCAATAAACGTTGTGAAGTCCTATTCCNAGTGGCACTGTTGTAGCAGATGGAACGGCTGTTACTGTTGTTGTGCTCAATCCCGCAATTGGGATAACACTTAATGGGATGCCTTCCATTGTCTTTGTTTACTCTTTCTCTCTCAACAGTCTTTCCATCTCTGCTTCCATCTCTTTTAACTGAGCGTTCTGCTCCATGAGTAATTTCAACATCTCATCCTTTTCGCCTTCCTTTTCAGTTATCTCCTTTGCCTGTGGGTCTTCCGTTGGAGGGAGCTTTAACTGTTTTCTCAAAGATGCGATGTCAGCATTTTTCTTTTTAATCATCTCTTCAGCTGCTTTGACATTCACAGGGTCATAACAAATTTTGAGGACCAGCTCCTCCAATGTTTTGATTTTGTTGTCCTTTGTGAAGGACAAAATTTTCTCCAGCTTCAGTTGGGTCTGGGCATTGCTCAATCCTACCCAGAATTTTGATGCAGAGGTTGTAGCGTGGGCCAAAGTGTGGAACACCATCTCGCTCGTTTGCTTGTGCAGATCCATCTGATCTGCTAGATGCACATATTTAGCCTGAAACTCAAATGTGGCTCTTTTATAATCTGATATAACCTTGAAATCTGGCACTTGTACTTGGAGGAAGGCCATATGCATCCTACCTTTATCTGTATCAAATGCTTAAAGAATCCTGTGTTGAACTGTGGATGACTGCTTCTGGAACTAGGCATAAGTGCTGGTAGTAAGAGTCTGATTTTTCTTCTTGATCAAATCATATTTTTCAAACATGCCCAACTTGGGCCCGGTATTGCTTGGAGGAGCATCTGTGGGAGAGTCTGTGGATTTTAATGCTTTTGCTACTTCCTTGTGCTGACTCGAGCTGAGAGGTGAAATGGCGGGCTTGACACCTGTGGTGGCCACTGTGGTAGTTGTGATCTCTTGCTCCACTGTCGTGCCTGTCGTTGGAACTATCCTTGGCTTTTTGGCGTGCATCTTAAATTCCTTCGGAGACACCTCAGTTACAGGAGAAGACGATTCTTGCCAGGGCCTCTTTTCCTTGGGATTCTGAGGTGTGGCAGTGGGTGGTGCGCTTGTTGAGGGTACTTGCCTTTCCATTCCGACAGTTGGTTCCACGTCCACCAACGTATCAGGCTCCCATTTTGTTTGATTAGCAAATTTCTCGATTTCGGTCCTGGGCTCATGTGCATACAGGGCATTCTTATTTTTTACTCTCATCTCAGAAATGATCCTGCATGGATCATACTACAAAGTGAAACTTGTCAAAAATTTCATTTCCCTCAACAGTTTGTCTGCTTCATCTCCCGCGCCTCTACTGTTGCAGATGAAAGATCCTATCTGCCCTTTAATCTGCAATTGTTGC
>JZKD02S0208655.1:0-12548 GCA_000966675.3 Picea glauca
TATATATGGCGTGACTGAAATGTTTGGATTACATCAAAAAGTATGTAGAAGAGAAAAATGCCGGGTCTTTAAACCCCTACAACATCGCTTGACAAGGCATACAAAATATGATAACCGAAGAGACTCTAATCTCCCCGCACTACATTGTGTTGCAAGTAACACATCACCGCACGCACTACGTGCCTCAGTAGAGAATTGATATTCTCTGGTACTCCCACAGTGTGCCTTTGCAGATGTAAAGGCACTTCTCCCCTCCGTAAAGGAGGAATTCCCATCGTAAGGCCTTGGAGGTTTCTCTCAACCTCCTGGAGACCTATCACTGGTACTGTCGGATCTGCTATGACCGGAATTCCCCCGCGACATCCTGGTATCGGTATATTAGCTGGGCGCACTTCTCCCTTGTCTTCACGTTGAAAACAATACATCTATTAAAAACTCTTCTACATACCCAAAAATATATATATATACATCAAAAACTTAAAAAAAAAAAACTAGACAAGGTATGGATCAGTCTTTTACCTGACACATCCCAGTCTTCCCCCGTAGGTAAAATCAAATCCATACTTCCACGGAAATCCACCTCAGGATACGGGAAGTCCTCTATCCAGAGATACTGCCATCTCATCTAGGCAAAGAAATCGCCAGTGAAATGGAACTCTAATTCTGCTACTAGCCTCGGAGACAGACTAGTCCACCTCTCCATCCTCGGTTCATCCACTGGTCGCACCGCCATTGCTATCTGAGGCTGCATCTTAGGGATGTGCTCTAGAAAAAATGAGACCATAAATGAGCCATAACCAAACTTCTTTTGTCCCATCCTGCACCGTGAAACATGTTCCTTCACATTTCGAAGGAACCCTGCACTCCAGTTGAACAGTGTTGGTTCCAAACACTGAACACCATAAGCCACCTGCGATATTGATGCCAGATGTGAGCTAGTGCTTCCTGTCACGCTCGTGATGGAAAACAGTATGGACCGGAGGGGTAGCTCTTGAATATCCTTGATAGGGATTCTACCCCCTACCAGTCTTGCTCCTGGGATACAGTGGCATGCCAGATACACGCCCACTTGCTCAGGCAGTTCCCTCTGCCTGGAAAAAGATATGGGTACCCCTCTTTTCGAGAGGCCAGTCAAAAAATACACATCTTCTAACTCAATGGTTAAAAGCTGGGTGCCAATCCGGAATCCTTGCTCTGCAACATCCCATAGGCCGATCATATGCTCAAGCAATAGAATTTCTTTCTTCATTTTTTTCAATTTGAAGAACTTTAGTAAGCCACAAGCTCGCAATTCTTCCCATGTGCGAGGACTCCGCAAGGCAGCTAAGTCATCCATCTCATGTTCTCTTTCTTTCCACTCAATCATGGTCGTCGAAATCACCTACAAAACAAACAAATAATGAAATTCATTATTTCAACGTTTTGGCAATTTCGACAATTTTTAAAAGCGATTTAAAACATGAAATCTAAATGCCCACATCATTTAAAATGACCACACCCTCTTTTACAATCACCACGCCCTTCCCTAGCCATTTAGCATTCATCATATAACAATAAAAACGTTTAAAAAATCAAAATGACTTCTTTGTGGTTGCATGGGCGTATGGAAGGATTTTTCATGGGTTCTTTTCCAAAAACGACCCATCCAATCAGCCATTGGGGTGTTGGCATCTTGGCCATCCTCTTCTAAAACGTTTTTTCAAAAAGAATCCCCTTTTTTTCATCATTTTTAAAAGAGGCCGATTTTGAACTTTTTGGGCAATTTAGGGCTTCATATTTTAAATTAAATGATTCTATTAAAATGAATGTTAATCCATGTGTTTGAAATAAGAAGAGATGGACATCTACCTGGTCCAAACGGCAAGTGAAACGGTGAACCGTAGCTCCGGCAGCGAACAAAACAAGATCCACCTCAAAACGAGAATCTCCACTACTCCAAAATCCTTGTGAAAAATGAAATGGTAAATGGAATTTTCATTGTATTATTATTTATAAATTTTCATTTTTATAAGGTATAGTCATTTTTGGGTTTCTCTAACAACATAATGGCGTCACTAAACCCCTGGTTTGTAGTTTTGACATCGCAGGTTTCCTGGCAGTTCTGATGGATTATTCACCTTGCCACGCTTATGAGCATAGTCTTAGTTTGTTCTCGAGCTCGAAAATATGAGAACGTAATCGGGTAAACTTTTATCTCTTTTCGGACCCATACGGATACACGAACACATGAAAAAGGAACCCCCCCTGGAGTTTTCTTTAAACCCTTTTCAGACTCTCCAAATATGAAAAGATTGTCGAGTGACCTTGCTTCCTTTCACACTCGTTAAAAGGTTAGAAAGGGAATATTTCGAGCGATAATTTATCTCTTTTTCGGTCTCGTTAGACTATTGTACGAAAAAGGAACTGAGATATTTCTCTTTTAAGTGTTTTTCCAAACTCTATAATCCTGAAAAACCTTCGAGTTTTTTGTCTTTGGACTCGTTAAAGAACACATCGATAGGCCCACATGGGACCGAACCCTTACTTCTTCCAGTTCATTAAACAAAGGAAGAGGAACTTGTCGAAGGTGAGTTATATCGAGCATGTGTTATCCTCCTCAAGCTCATTAAATCAAAAAAGAGGTACTCATCTATCTGTATGGGGGAAAAAATTGAAAGGATCAAGCCAAGCAGTCTCTTGTGAACATTATCCAACAATTCTTAGATTCGCCCTTGAACACGGCACTTTGTCATTTGTACGCATCATAATTCGCTAAACCTCTGCATTGAGCCAATCCTTTGAGTTCCTTTCACTCCTTTGGGTCAGCCGACGCAAGTCACAGTATCCACTGCACAGTTTTGGTCCAGGTCATGTTTTGCTATTGTGCCTCAGTGTTCAAGGGAAGTATCTGCCTCTAGAGTCAGCCATCCCAAATATCTTACCTCAAAACCTGTGTCAGTCCATGTCTGTTTGATCCACCCAGTATATCTCTATCTCTGTTTCGTGTCGTTGATGGGGAATACATCAAGGCCCTCCCTCGATGAGTCTATTCCTATCGACTTCAACACATTATCCAGGAATCAGAATTAGAAACCAGTTAGTACTTTGGGACCTTCATGCCTCAATGGCAGGCCTCCTCACATTCGACAGTGGGTTTAAATCATTGACCTCTGATCGGATGATTCCACGGATGTTCGACCTCATCTCATCTATTCACATTCGCTGGAATGTACTAGGGTACCTTGGGAATCATTGACATTAATGGTGGTCTCCCTCACACTTGTTAACGGTTCACACCATTGACTGGTAATCAAGTGGTTTCTTCCATGTTCGACGTCAGAACATCTATTCACATGGTTAGAATCATTGACATTGGGACCGATAAGAAGACCCTGGGTCGAGTAACCACTTTGATATATTCTTTGCCCAGGTTGTGAAGGAGTTTCTATTGGACAAATAACACATACATTGTTACATAGATCCACTTTGTATTGGTCGTGGCTATGTCTTGTCATCTCGTAGATCCACTACGTATTCTTCATGGCTATGATCAGTCCGAGTCATCAGAGTATAGATCCACATTGTATCTTCAGTGGCTATACCTCCTTATCAATACAATTATGGATCCGCAGTGTATTTTATGGCGGCCATATCTTTCAAGTCTTGATCACCCAATCATAGGTATGCTTGCCTTGGGTTTTGAAATATGTCATGATATTTTTTGGATGTTTGTGTGTAGCTTCCGTCAGGTTCTACAAGTCTATACCCTTGCTTGAGCATCTACAAAGCATTTCAGTTATCAATTCGCATCTTCTAACTTCATACTTTGGGGGGCAATCTGTTACACCTCAATATTGTTCACTTTGTAAGTGTCGTAAGTGTCGCATGTTCCTTACAACTTTCGCAAGTGTTGCAAGTTGTTCACAAGTGTCACAAATGTTTTTCAAGAATACTTCCATAACGACGACGCTAAGGAGGCACTTAAGACATCTCATACACTTGATTTGGAGAAGGAAAAATTATTAACTGAAGTCAAGGAACTTTTATCACCTGAGAAGAGCTCTTAAACAAAGGTTTTGAGGGTGAGTGCTCCCTTACATCAGCCTTAGGATCACTGGCACTCCCCTATAAGGTCACGGGGAGCGTTATAACGCTCATCTGCCCCTCTGAAGGAGCGTTATCCACCCTTGGAGCGCTGGTGCTCCCCTCAAGCTTCCTAGGGAGCGCTACAACGCTCTGATGCCCCTTTTGAGGGAGCGCTGCCTAATCTGAGGCAGTAGTTGGCCCGTTAAGGAGAATAAGGGGAGGATATTTCAAGTTTAGAAGGAAGTTGCATTTGAATTCTTGGTTCTATCAGAAGATCCCCGATCCAAGGAGGGAATTCCTCAACTTGTTCTAAAGATAACTCAAGAGGTTAAGCTTCTCTTAACCTATATAAGCAGGCTCTATCATGGTGAAAAGGAGAAGAATTGCTAGCATGAAACCTATGATCTCATAGGAAACACACAGTCAGCCAAAGGAGAGTGATCAGTGAAGTTGTTGTCATCCAGGTTGTGGATCTTTCGAGCAAGGGTTAGACGAAGGGGACTTGAAGAAGATGTCTCATTTGCATCTACGATTGTAAGTATTGTTGTCATTATTCTCATTAATATGACACGCTTGGCCTGTTTCTTTCTAGTTTGTGTCTGATCTTACATGAACTTATCATTGATAGATAGATATGTTTTCAAGCTAATATCAATAGAGTAGGAAGTGGTCGTACCTTGTTTGTCTACAGGACTCGTCGAGGAGCAAAGGATTAGAGCTCAACTCGGAGCGTGCAGGGACAAACGTCAATAAAGAGGTACTTCTATTATCCTTCCTTCTCATGTATTAGTTTGTATAGATTTGAAAGGAAGTTAGTGTCCATGTTAAGCATTTTCTGTCTTAGAGTTAGGGTCAAGCTCTTTGAGGCAATCTACTTGTCCGTAGGGAGATTTTCCTACAACACCTGGACTTAATTATTCCCACGTTGAAAAGCTAGCTTTGGATGTCGTGCACACATTCCAACGTGTGCGTCATTATATATTACTTTAAAATACTACGGTGGTTGTTGATTTCAATCCATTTCAATACGTCCTTACCAGGCGTATCATGGGGGGGAAATATAATAAATGGATTGTCATTTTACAAGAGTTTGATCTCAATTTCTCTTCTGCAAAATCCAAGAAATCACTAGTCTTCGCGGAGTTAATATCAGACTTTCCACGATTAGATGAGGATGTTATCCATGTTGATTCATTTGCAAATGAACACATTTTTCTTGTCTCGTCGCCCAACCCCTAGTATGGAGACATTGTTCTCTATCTTCAAACCTTCAATTTCCCTCAACATATCTCACAAGATGACCGAAAGCGTATAAGATGCCAAGCTAAGAAGTATACTATCATCAGTGACACGTTGTATCATTGAGGAATAGACAATATCTTGTGTCATTGTTTAACTCACGGAGAGGTCGAGTCAGTATTGAATGATTTCCACAGTGGGGCTTGTGGTGGTCATTTATCCGGGCTTGCGACAACCACAAAAAATTTCTGAGCCAGTTATTTTTGGACTAAGATATTTAAATATTGTATTGAAATGGTTAAGAAGTGTCACCCTTGCCAGGTGTTCACTCGAAAAATGTGCTTGCATCCATCCCCTCTTCACCTAGTCATTATCGTCAGTCCCTTCACCAAGTGGGGCGTGGATTTCATGGATTGCAACCCAACTTCAATTGGGGGGCATCAACACATTATCATGGTCGTCGACTAATTTAATAAGTGGGTCGAGGCCATGCCTACAGTTAAATCTGATGGGAATATTTCTTCCTTCTTGGTTTTCAATCAAATTATCACTTGGTTCAATATCCTGAGTGAGATTTTCACTGATCATGGAAGTCACTTTCAAAACGAAATGATGGAATAATTAGAATTTAAGATGGGGTTTAGAAATGGTCATTCTTTTCCTTATTACCTCAAGGAAAATGGACAAGTAGAGGTTGTCAACAAGTCTTTCAAGACCATTTTTCAAAAAAATATCAGTCAGAGCAAGTCCAACTGGCACATCATGCTATATCCCACACTTTGGGCATACCAAACCTCTGTCAAGACTACCACTAGTTTTTCCCCTTTTCAGTTAGTGCACGATGTGGAGTCATTTTTACCTATTGAATGCAAATTCCCTTCTCTCAAGTTGGCATTCGCACTCCTACCTGACACTTTCGATCTCAAGCGATGCCTTATGCACCTAGAGAGTCTTGATGAGTAGCATCGAGATGCCTATATGGCTATCGATATGAACAAAAGATGTGTCAAGGTCCAGTACGATAAGTCTTTTTTTCCTCAGTTCTATGCTGAGGGTAACTTCGTCCTCTTGTATGATCAAGTCAAAGAACCACTGGGGGAAGGCAAGTTTAAGACCATGTGTCATGGTCCTTACATTGTGCGACGTGTTCTAGAAAAAGGAGCCTATGAGTTAGAAGATTATGAAGGGAATACGTTGGTCGAGCCCATAAATGGGCTCCACTTGAAAAAATATTACTCTTGAGCCCCAAGCTTGGGCGGTACTCTTTGTATACTAATGTAATTTAGTGTATACATTTTTTTCCTTTCTTTTCATCTTCGGGTTGCTTATCGAGTTTTCATTTGGTTGACAGATGTCAACAGAGTCTTCATTCTACCTAGGATTCGCATACGAAGCCAGTCGTCATACATGGAACTTGTCTTCTGCCACTTGGGTGGTTTACTCACCCGAGGGTATATTGGTGTCTTCATGTGGCATATTCCTAGAGCCATCCATGAACAATGTGGTCGAATATAGCATTGTTATAGAACTTCTGTGCGATGCTATCTCACATGGTATTCATTTGTTAGAGGTTCTCCTGGATTCCTAGTTAGTAGCATGTAAATTGAACGACAGTTACCATGTTCATGATCCTACTTTACTCTGATGATTCCTATGGGTATGTCTTCTAGAACGACAGTTTGATTTTATTACATATTATCGTATTCCTAGGAGTTCTAATTATGTATCCGATGCTTATGCTAATTTAATTTTAGATTAGAATCTGTCACATCATTAAAATCAAATAAAACTATCTCATCAATGTACACATTGTAAAATATAAGGAAATTCAAATATCCCTTTTTATATATTTCAAAAAATATGGTGTTTATAGTACAAAATTGGGACTAATACCCTCAAAACACATATACATCTGATACTACAATATCCCATGACATATACACATGTGGCGTCAGATGTGTGTCATGGTAACAAACCACAGCGTTTGCGAGACACCGAAAGAGTCGTACCCATGCCCTGGGTACACCAACCATCTGTTGTTGCATGGCTTCAAGCAAATCCTCTACCTGAACCATGGGAATCCTCTGAGTCAAATGCGACAGGTTGCCATGCATGTTTTGTAGGACTCTCTCAGCTTCTCCTCCTATCGCCTCATCTCCTTGGTTCCTCCATCAATGTTGAGGGAAACCTTCTGGCTGTCACGGACCCACGTCTACGTTACATAAGTGTATATTCAATACTTAAGCACCATCCAAAAACATTTTTGTTCTATTATACAAAAATACAAAAAAAAATAAAACATGTAAAAAAATTTGACATGCCTATGTCACCGTAGGTGGTCCCTAGTGGGAGTGGCATGTCCAAATCTCCTTGGAAGTCTATCCGTGCATAAGGATAGTCATATAGGGAAATGACTTGTCGTTGCCACCAATAGAATAAATACTCATTATAGGGTGTTGGAACCCTACCTCCCCCCTACCGCCTCATTACCTCAGCCCATCGTGCCATGGCTGGATCGTGAGGTCCTCTCGGAATAATATCGACTCTAGGTCCCAAACTTAGAACCCGCTTGAAGAAGAAACTGCATAGGATAGAGGAAAACCCAAAATTTATCTTATTCCTCTATTTTCACTCTGTAAACTGGCTCTTGATATTTTCCAGTAGTGAGGTACAACAATCATATATTGTGGGTCTCATACACTGCATAGAACATGAGTGGCCTTGATGCCCAATGCAATGAGGACGAACCTATTATCCTGGTCAATACAAGGACAATAATCTTCAGGCTAAGATTGTTTATTTCCCAGATAGGGAGTTGACTCCCTACCTTAGGATTCCCTGCTACACAGTGGGCATCAATGTACTCCTATATTTTCATTTCACTCCCTGCTCCCCGTGATTTGAGGTTTACAACCTCTCCCTGGTGTGATAGACCAATCAAAAATTAAATGTCCTCTACTTCAATTCTCAATGGTTGCCCATCAAGATTGAAGCTTTCACTCTTAGGGTCCTAGTAACCCACAAGCATCTTGAGCAACCTCACCTAGGCTCTCATTCCTTTGAGTGCCAAAATTTTATACAAGCCACATCTCTTCAAGGCCATTTGGGCCCCTAGATCTCAATCTACAACAACATTGACCTCCCCATGCTCTCTCTCTCTCCATTCAAGAACCATCATGTCAAGGACAAATCAAAAATTGAGTTAGAATCCTCAAAATTATTTGTTTGTGTTCCTATACTTGAGCTACTTATCTTACAATCACATATAGGGCTTTCTATATGCATCCTGCAGTTTACACATGCGTGTATAAGTCATCGTATACATGACCCGATTAAAGACAACCCGCGTACACCGATTTTCACATTTTTCGCCCTCAATAACTAAAAAATTGGAACCTAAATCAAAATTTTAATCCACTAAAATTGAAGAGGAAGGGAAGTAGATTTACCTGATCCAAATCGTTGTTGATTTCGTTTCCTAATGCTCCCGCAATCGTCGTTTGAATCTCGGAGGTATTTTGGTCCAATTTTCACTATTTGGGTAAAAAATCAAAATGGTATAGTAATTTTTGGTTTTGTTACTATGTATAAACTATTTTTACCCACTTACTATAGTTTTAAGTCATTTTTTCACTTGATGGACTAATACAAAGGTGGATTGAGTTGGTTTTTGCAGTTTTAACCCGGGATTCTTGCAGATTTCAACATTGTGTCGACCGTTTGTCACCACGGGCAGGTATTTTCATTACCCAACATATAGGATAGGTATCCACTCTGTTATGAATTTTCGCATTATTCTATAATTGTTACTCTTTATGCCTTCTATACGAACCCATTTGGCGAGACACAGAACCTTCCATCTGTTATAAGTCGTGTCGTTATCAAGTGGTAGAGATTTACCAAACATGGGTGCCATAGTTAGATCCCCTATTTCATTTGGTGCCCATGCATAGATTTTTCCATAGGACAGGGAGTCCCTCATAGATAATACATGACTTGATGTTGAGCCTCATTTCTCACTCATACACATGCTGCCTTATACCCAAGGACTCCCAAATGAGTTTAATTTAAGCTCTTTTCCAACTCGTCTTTAAAAAGAGAAAAGATTACCGAGTGATTTGTCCCTTTCACACTCGTTAAATTGAACATGAAAGGTCTTGATTCTTAGCTAAGCTCTTTTCCAACTCGTTATCAAAAAGTGAAAAGATTGTTGAGTGAGATTGTCTCTTTCACACTCATAAATTGGATTTGAAAAGACATCTATTTGGCATGAGTTTATCCATTTTTCACACCAAGTAGACTAAAATACATAAAAAAGGACATTTTTTGGTTTTAAGTTGTAATTGGATCTCATGCCCTTGCTTGCAGTATTGACACTATAGTCAGTTGTTGCTTTTCATTATAAACCATTTGCCTAAGCAGTTTTGCATCCTCAACCAAGCAGAGCCTTGTTTATATCCTTCGCAATTTGACACCCTATACCTAGGAGAGAACATTCCACCGAGTGTCCATCTCCCGCATGCATTTCCCTTCATTGAGCATAGGTATGTTCCACTGCTGGAAGTAGTTTTTCTTACTTGCGACACTCATTTCCTCCTTTGTATCATAGCATTCATTTATCTGTGAAAAAATAAAAAAAGACAGGTGGGAAGGGAGTATTATCTTGTATTGGCAGCAGTCGTGTCTCCTTTGAACAGAGCACAAAGTTATTGAGTCCATTCACCATCATAATTTTGGGATTAGCATGGCCTTAGGAAGATGATCTCATTACAGAGTATTCTCTACCAACTCATTACTCTTCCAGTACCTATAGAGAATTTCATTGATGCCTCCTACATCTCATGGTTTCATCGTTGGGTCTGCGTTGTTGGAGTCCTCCATATGTCTCATTCTCTAGTTCAAAGGAATTCTATCAACCTTTGTCAGCCACTCCTCATAACTCTTGACTTTGCATGTCGGCCATACCCTCAGTTTGTCTCAGAGTCACATGATATTGTAAGTCTTATCATGCACCCTGGCCCTACTTTCATCATTGGTAGGTAACCTTGAACCCATCAGTCGATATTTCATCATTGGTTGTTGACAAGGTGGTTTCCCTTGTGTTCAATGACAAGACATTTATTCACACATTGGGATTCATGCAGTGTCTTGGTTGCCATTAGCCTTATTGGTGGTATCCTCACCTTTGTCAACAATTTTCATCATTGGATGCTATTCAAAGGGTCGTTTTCGTGTATCACTTGCACTTGGCACATGCAAAATATACATAGGGTCGTTGGTTCGTGAACATGTTCTTCATCCAATTTCCACCAAATCATGAAGCTATTTCTTTGTACCTCGTGCTGACTGGTGAGAGATGCCTTAATTCACTCCTTTCAGCGGGTCTCCTTCCATCGACTTCAACTCATTTATTGTGGAAATGAGACCTAGAGTCTTATGAGTACCTTGAGGCTTGCAATCATCGGTGGCAGGCTCTCTCCCCATAGATAGTTGGGAATACATCAATGTCTCTTGATCGATGGATTCTTCAAGTGTTCGATAGTGAATCCTTTATTCACACTTGTAAGAATGTACTCGGTGCCTTGATACCTACTTTCATTATCGGTAGGTTGTCTCGTGTTTGTTAACGGTATACATCAATGACCAGTAATCAAACGATGTCTCATTTTGTTCGACCTCAACTCCTTTATTCACATGACGTAGACTTTCACATTTGGCGGATTATGTATAAGACTTGAAGACATCACTATGTGGCCACAACTTTCCTGAGTTGTTTCTTTGTTTTCATTGGACCGGTACCTATATGACTTCAGTGATCATGGGAGATTAGATTGTACTCCATGGTATACATATATCTTCATATTGGTTTTGAGACTGGTTCTACTGGGCCTTGTTCATGACTATGACATCTATCAGCATGTAACTGCATTTGTATTTTCCTATTCATGGCCATAGACACTTGTTTAGTATATTTTTCACATGGATCTGCAGTGTAATTTTATTGGCATCCATGCATGCAAAGTCAATGCAGAATGTAATGAGCAGCTAGTTCGTCTAGCTGGTACCCTACCACTCCACTTCTGGGTTGTTTATAATGTATTCTGCCCATCACAGATACTCCTCAGACCTCAGACATTAGGGGGCATCTGTTATAGCAAGATTTGCCTCAACCTATGCAATCTTGCACAAAGGGCCTTATTCCATTTCCCTATGCAGACTTATCTTCCCTGTTGATAAAATATAGAGACAAAAATAAATAATTTTCCACATGTACACATCTTGCACACTATACAATATGTGTATACGCAGGCTTCTCCACTACAGCCCGTGTGCAATGGGATTTGTGCCAGAAAATGAAAATTAAATGTTGGGTTTCCATGTCATGAAAGGAGATCTCTGATCCTTGGCCTTCCATATACTGTAAACGTTATGACTTAGCCCTTCAGTTCCATTTTGAAGGCTATAAAGAGGCCAATTTCAAGCTATGGAAAGGGAGAAATAATTCAACTTTGAGAGCAAAGTTACTCTGGAAGAATTGTTTACTTCATATTGATTCTGCATCCATTTGTCCTATTTCTCTCTTATGATATTGCCTTTGGTGGAGGATTGAAGTGGTGGAGGCCCAACTAGAAGGAACTTAGTTTCTCGGTTCTGAATCGTGCTGACACGGAATTCTATAATATTTTCACTTATGTTGATCATTTATTAATAGAAATACTTTTTTCTCATCCAATTGATATCGTGCAAATGTATTGAATTATTATTCCATGGGCGTATTTGTCTTGTTTATTAATGGATTATGCTATTGAATCTGCTAGCATTATATAATATCACCATATTCTTTCTTTTTTTGGTTTTTGAGGAATAGTTGCAGGTGTATTGATTTGGGTCAAGTGCTCAACGATGGACTTCATTGAATGTCTAGACGAGGTAGGCCTTTTATCTTGTCTTGCTAGCATATTTTTTTATATACCATACTTGAGAAGAGAGTTGATTTCTGTAATCATTTATGTCTATTGTGGTTCACCCTAGACATAGAGAGATTTTCCTCATAACACATATTTAAATAAAACATGGATCTCAAACCTAGAGAAAACCCAACCCACCATCACCACACAAAGATAGACCAAACCCCAACCCACCATCAACACATGAAGATAGACCAAACCCCAACCCAAAACCAAAAAATCTAAACCTTGAAATTGATGTATGATTGAGGTCATTAAGAACTCTTATACAATATT
>JZKD02S0208666.1:9193-22133 GCA_000966675.3 Picea glauca
TATTATGTGTTTTGTGCTTTTGGAGAGCGTATCTCTCTTCCTACTCCAAAGCACTAGCCTAGCTAAATGTTGGTGTAAAGAGCCCTAGAAAAGAGTTACTAGATAAATTTTATGATTACGCAGTGTTAATAAAAGTTGTTGTTTACTCAAAGGAAATGGAAGTGAAACTTATGTTGTATGACTCTGGCCCAACAATGCAAGGATGAGAATGAAATATATCACTTTTCGTTCAATAAATCCTATGTATGGGAGAGAGAGAAATTTTTCCAGATCAACCTTAAACTACAATGCAAAATTTCCTTTGAAATGCAAATGCAAACAATCACTTATCAAATGACAACTCTCTATTGTGTCTTTTTCAAATACTTCAACAATCTCAATAATTTGATTTTCAATGTTTTCTAAAACGAAAAGAATTTTTTGAAAGAAAATTTTGTGTTCACTTTTAAAAAAGGACCCACACTATGACAATGAGAGTACAAAAAATCAAAAACCAAATGAATAAGCAATGATAAACACCCAATCCACTCTTTCAACGTTAACAAAAGTAAAGAGCAAACCAATTTAGTCTTTTCAAATGCAAAAGAAAATGATCTTTCGTACCAATAAGCAAATGAGAAAAACCAAGAACTCAACTTTCAACCAATCACTGGTTCTTAACTAATCAAACACACTCAAAATATGAAGTCAGAGAGAATGGTTTTTCCAAGAAAAGCCAAGAAACGAAAGTCAAGCCACAAATAATGAGAAAATCCTTTTAATTGTAAAACTGTTCATGCATGCAAATGAAGAAAAGAAAAACATCAATCAAAGGTCCAAGAAACTTTTAAGAGGCAATCAAACTGATCTGGGCAGTTGGAAATACCAAAACTCAAATCCAAACTTTTGAAAAATTGTGTTCCCAGGTAGGAAATATTACACAGTGAGAGAATCACTGATTCTTGCAGGTGGCCCTTGAGCAGGGTGCGAGAAACTCACACTGAAACCTAAAGGTAGAGTGTTAACCCTACTAATTATTGCAGGCTGCAATGAAGTACAGTGCGAGAATGCCTGAACATAATAAAAAAATTTGAAAAATGAAACAAAATTGAAAAAGGCCTCTGGACCCAGAGGGTCTATCAGGATATCCTGAAGATTCAGAGATTGATAGGACAAGAGAAAAGTGAAACCAGAGAAAATGGCCACATAAAAATACCAAAAGCCACAAAGAAAATGGGATTGATCCCCAGTTGAGTTGCCAATTTTGTTATTGGATAAATCCATAAGTGCAGACACGAACTGATCTCCCTAGATCCACCTGGATCTAGAACAAAGCAAGACAGAACATGACTCTTTCCCTATATTCTAACCATTGAATTAAATAGGAGGCAAGAACAAAGAACATACCTTATTATATCTTTCTATGGTCTTTGTTTCTCCAACTTCACTCTAGTGCTCTTGTGTAGTCAAGACCAAGACAACACAAACCAACCAAAGTGAAGAAAGCACAATCTATTCAACAGTCAATCTATGTATATGATCAAGGAATTATGCAAAAAAATGGATTTAGCTTTATGGGAAAGGGACATATTACTATATCATATTAATGGAAAGTAAAGATTACAACCTGAGCCTTGATGTTGCAAACTTCCTTTCGATGGCTCTTGGCTCTGACACACACACTTGCTCACTTGCATGAAGAAGATCAACTCTTTTGGATAAACTTGCTGAAGTCTCCAAGTTGTTGTTCAAGATCAATCCTTCACACAATTCTTTCACCAATTCTCCAATGAATCTTGCTTAACCTTTTCCATGAGAATTCCCTCAATATATAGGAGAGAATGAATTAGTTACTTGGATAAGAATGATCCCAAAATATCAGAGAATCCAGTACTAGGATAACCATTTGAATGCCATCTCATCCTTCTAGAAGATTCGCTTCTAGAAGCATCAAGAATTCATCTTTTTCCTTGCTTTAGAAAGATTTCGCACCCTAGTAGTTCAACACAGTGCGAACTTATCACACCCTGGCTTAAGGCAGCTTGCAAGAATCATGCCTTCTCGCAGGCAAATATACTAGCAGCCTGCAAACAATCTTCAAAAATGAGTTTTCTGGAAGAGATGAAAATAACTTTTTCTCAGGAGAAAGTTCTTATGAAGAGATTGAGTACACCATCATGAATACATCATCATGATGACCAAAATCATGGGTAACACTTGGTGGTAGAAATGGTGGAACTGGGTTCCGCATCAATGATCTATCTTCCCCTTTCTAGTTCTAGCTCAGAGTCAGAAACCGCATCTGATTCAAAGGCTTTCACTTCGGCTACCAGCGACTGTTTTGAGCGACAGTCAACAGTGTTATGCCAAGGGCTCTTATGGAAGTCACACCACTTCTTGGTATCTTTATTTGTCTTTCTAGTTTCCTTCTTTTCTTGCATCTTGGATTGGTAGTCCTGATACTATCCATATTTTCTATATCCTTTGTTCTGTGGGTTGGGGCAACCCTTTTCGAGCTCTTGTTGTGAGGGGTTCCGAGGCCCAAATTCTTGTGTCGTTTGTTTGAGCTTCTGCTTTATTTTGACGGCATATCGGTAGGTTGTGCCCAAGGATGAGATGTCCAAAAATTCCATTTTATTCTTGATGTATCTATGTAGATCACTGCAATACTTGATCACTAGATGTCACTCTGAATCTTTGATACCCAGCTTGGTGTGCAAGGTATGGAAGATATTTGTGAAATCTGACATTGCTTGGTCTCTTTCTTGTCGCAGTGTGGTCCATTTGCTTTACAGGTCATCATAACTTTCGATAGGGTATTACTGTTCCTTTATATCATCCCTAAAGGATTCTCAGGTGGTCATGACTGAAAATAATGAGGTTTCCTCTATTTCCTTTTTCTCACAGAAAGTTTCCCACCAATCTTTGACATGGGGAACGACTTGAGGAGCACAAAAGTAATCTTTTCTCTATTTGAAAAGTTATGGATCGAAAAATACCCTTCTAGTAGATTCAACCACTTGTCTACAACATCTCTGTCTATATGACCTTCAAATATAGGAATATCAAAGTTTATTTGTACCTTGAAGGGGGCGGCGCCTCCGTTCGAATAAGATGCGTCGCCTGTTGGTAGTCACAGAAGGATTTGCGAGAAAATATACATCATCTCATTCCTTTATTGCATGAGGGATTCCTCAATCAATAGTTTGAAAGGATATCCTATCCCATCATCTTTATTTTCTCTTACCATGAGAGGTCACTTAGGCATGAAAGAGCATCTGTCCTCAAGAGAAACAAGCTCGAGACCCAACTCTTTGTAGTCTGACCTCGTTGGGGACATGTATTAAGACGACAAGGAGCAGACCGCTTTGATACCACTGATCTAGATTTTATGAGAAGAACAAAATGGATACAGATTATTAATAGGTTCTTAACAAAAAATAACAGATATATAGTAAAACTGGTTTTCTATTCAATAACGAAATAAGATGAAACTATAAAATGCAGCAGAAACAAGCTTACTGGAATGGTGGCATCTTATCTCTGAGAAGAGATGTGACAGTTGTACGCATTTGCAAGAAGAAGATTACAATGAGGCTCTGAAGGCCTTTTTACAATAAAAAATAATTCCAAAACCTTAGACATCCAAAAACCTAACGCTATGAGATGAAGCGCCAAAAGTCATGTGGGCCCCGTTTAGGTAAGTTAGTACAACAACTTGTCGGGGTCGTAACTTTTGCATACGATCTCCATTTTAGGAGTGTGATAGCTCATTGGAAAGGTATCATTGAGGAGATTCATTTTGGGGAATAAATCATGCCTTTGAATATTGTTGAGGATATCGATCCATAAAAACCTTCATTTAGGCCCTCAAAATGGCCCCAAAAGTTAAAACTGCTAAAAATAGTAAATTGCCAAAATTGTCAGAAAACTGTTTTGAGCCAGATGGAAAAGGTGGGTGGCCATAGATATCCATATGGATAAATTTGGCATGAAACATTCTCAAAAACATTGAATGTGCGATCCTGGACCACTTGGGCCACAATTTCTGCATCATCCTCCGTGATTATGTATTCTAGAGGCGTTCTATGTGCCTTCTTATTATTGCACACACCTCCTGTCTAGGTGGCTGACCACTTAGTCTAGCCTGTATCTTGTGTATTAGCACTTGATGTAGTCCCCTATGCCACCTTGACCTATTTATGTTTTACTTTGGGTGCCTATGTGTTTTTCTTCTTCCTCATCTGGACTCCTGTCTTGGATGTCCCCCCTTTCTTCTATTGTGGCTTGTTCTGACCTATCCTTGGTTTCTTGGACACTGTTAGTTCCATGAGATGTGTCTGTCCCTGCCCTACCTACTCCTCCTCTATCTCTATGTGTATTTATCAAGTGAGGAATGTAATCTTTCATTCATCTTCCCAATCCTTAATGGCCATTTGTATGTCCCTCTCCGTGATGCAGTAGTGTAGTTGTATCCATTGCTTGTCGGGGTCCTTCCATGCCTGGATCCACATCACATGTCTAGTGGCTTTGAAGTTGGCTATACCTTGATACCATACAAAAAAATTTGGTGTTAACCTCCAAGTTTTTGTGATGGTGTCCTATAGGTCGTGGAGATATCCTTTGAATATAGTTGCATTCATTCTTCTATTCTTGGCATCTGAAGCGGCTCCAATTGATAAGTATCGCGCTCTATGGCAGGGTTTGGGTCTAGTGGAGAAAAATGCATAGTTTAGAGCCTTCCATCCAATAATGGATACCAGGATGAGTAGCCATGAATAATCAAATTCTATCCCCAGATATTACGTGTACTTTCATTCATCTAGAAACAGATTCAACAAATAAGGGGCCCAACTGTGTGTGGTGCCCTCGACACACTATGCTGCAGCTGTGACAACCCCGAATGAAACTTCCTCCTTGTGAAATTTCCTAAGCAAATTGCATGCCATGATTTTTGTGGCCATTCTTCTCACGATGTCACTAATTCATTTGATAATGATCCTATGTGACCCCTTGTTGGTGCTATATTTATTCTTCATGTCCTCAACTAGTGGTTTCTCCTTTGTTTTTTACTCGAGGAACTGTGCGATATCCATGCCCCGTGATGGCATCCCCGTGATATGTGTGATGATATCTACATCTATTGAGATGAGTTGCTCCAACCATAGATATCCTCCATGTGTGACCACGATCAGCTGCTTGACACAACTTTTTTCATATTGGCCTCTCCCAATGTGTGGTAGGTCCAATAGACCTAAAATCCTAGTTTTGGCCAGTCCTATTGCCCACTGGAGTGGTTGATGGATTGGTTCTCCAAAGGGTCCTATATCCATAGTCTATAGGTATACTTGCTTACAAAAATCTGGGAACTTTTCCATGTCCATTACGTCATGGTCAAAGTACCTCAATTTCTCTACATAACCTAACAATTTTGTTGGTACATGTACCCCTTCCAGTATGCACAGTAAAACAATTTCTGCGGTGGGTTGTTTGCACAGTGACCTAGGTACCGTATTCTTTTCCTTTCACTGTGGTGGATGAATCGAGCTTCCAGCCTCCATTGTTCGTTCTTCAACATACTTCTCTCGTCGTTAAGTGACATATTCCACTGCTCCCTCCTGTGGTTGTTCTGAAATGGTTGTCTGTGACTCTTCTGGCGTGGCCATTTCTTCCTGGTTTGGGGCCATCTTATTGACTATCGAGGATTCTTCCAAGTTTTCTGGGTGTCCTAGGTTTCCTGCATATTCATTCTATCGGCCTTGCCCCTGTTTTGGCCTAACAATGTCCATTCTCGTAGGTGTTGTATGCTGGGTTTGTTCCACCACGAGTGTCAAGCTTCCTGGTATTGCAACCGATGATGGTATTTCATCCACATTGATGACTTCTGGCGGTTAAGATGGTTTTTGTTCGCTTCCCTGTGATTGAGATTATGCTCTGGTTCTAGCTCAGGGTTGTCTGGAAGTTTGTATCAGTTCTCCTTGTTTATGTGGTTCCATGGTGGTAAACAATTGTCATTTTCCGAGCTCAGCAGCCTCTGCAACCTATGCAAACTTCACCCTTTTCTTCGTATGTTTTATCACTCTGCGTGCTTTCCAATTTCACAATAATCTTTTTGCTCCCACGTCCTTACTTTGTATGGGCATCCTGTGAAGCTTGTCGAAGACATTACCATGATTACTGATTAAATGAACCATCGAATCCTTCATACTTTCCATTAATTTTCCCTCACCGTCTCTAGTTGGCATGATTAATGCGACGTCACATTAGTTGTTTCTGAAATTCAATTCTACTAGCCACCATAACTTGGTACTTCTTTTTCTGTATCCACCTTTACTACTTGTTTTCATTTTGAACTGACCGTTAGCCTTGTCTCCATCGGTCTCATACTGCCAAGTGTGCATGCTCCTTTTCCTTTTGGCACACTGTGCTTCTGTTGGTACCATTTGATATACTGTTTTTTATTTTTAATGCGCAGTGACTATCAAGTTGTTGGTGGTCGAACGTCCTTATACAACTTCAGTATGATCCCATTGACCATCCCTTTGAGTTCTGTGCCTTGTAAGTCCTTCAACTATATGACTCCCCCATTTGTGATAATTGTTACTTCATATGGTCCTAACCAGTGCATTATGAGTTTTCCTGGATGTTGAAGAGATTTATTGTCATACATCAACACTAAGTCTCTTGCCTTGAAAGTTTTCTTCTTGATATGTATGTCATGCCAATATTTGTCCCTTGATTTATGAACTTGTTGGTGGAACCTTGATAATATCCGATCTTCCTCCATGATCATCAATTGATTCAGCCTGTCCTATACTGTGCCTCATTCTGTCATGTTTGTAATTGATGCTACATGCAGACTGGGTACCAAAAATTCTAATGGAACCACTGCTTATTGTACATATACCAGACTAAATGGAATGTGTCATGTCAACTTCTTTCAGGTGGTTCTATATGCCCACAATACTGCTGGTATTTTTATTTCCCAATCGTCCCTATTAACATTACAGATCTTCGTAAATGCATTTTCAAGGATTTTGTTAAAGGCTTCTACTGTTCCATTTGCTTGTGGATGATATGGTATACTCTTTTGATGGTGGACTTAAAATTACTCAGTCATTTCCTTAATAGTGCTGTTAATGAATTGAGTTCCTTGGTCACTCATCAAAATACTTGAGAAACCGAATCTAGTGATCACATATTCAAATTGGAAGTGTGTTGTTGTTTCTGTGTTGTACTCTTTGAATAGTGTTGCTTTGACCCATATTGTCAGGTATTATGTCGTAGTGATAATGTACCTTGGTCCTATCCTCTTTGCTGGTGGGTTAATTGGTCCCACAAAATATATTTCACATTTGTTGAATACCTGCAATGTTATGTGTGGTCCCAATGATATCTCGTCCCTTTTATTTGGTTTACAAACTCTTTGACATACATCACATCTCTGGCAGTACTCTTTTGAGTCTCTATGAATGGTCGATCACCATAGTCCTACGTGAAATACCTTCTGTGCGATATCTTTTCCAGTGTAATTTCCTCCTTCTATTCCCTCACAAGATTCTACTAAAATCCTTGATCTTTCATGTTCTATCACATATCTTTCTAAGATGCTATCTGTGCCCATTTTGTATAAGTGTCCTGCAATCAATTGATAATATGTGGTCTGAACTACTAGGTTTTTCTTCTGTGCGATGTTATATTCCTGTGGCGCAGTCCTTGTACTCAAGTACTGGATGATGTCTGAAAAGTATTCATTGACGATCTGTATGAAAATAAATGTGTGTCCATAAAAGTTTCCTCTAAATTTGAGGGTTCCTCTCCGTTCATGACGCTTGATAGGTGGTCAAGTCTTTCATTCAAATTCCCTAGCTTGACTATTACTTCAAAATCAAATTCTTGAAATAGTAACCATCGACATATTCTCCCTCGAAAAAATGTCTTTTTGACTAGGTACTTAAGGGCTGAGTGATCTGTGAACATCTTAAAATGTTTTCCTAGTAAGTAATGTCTGAACTTCTGAATCACATAGACCATAAATAGGCCTTCCCTCTCTATATTGTTGTAGTTCTTCTTTGATTCTGATATTTTTCTTCTCTCAAATGCTATCAGATGATCCAAATATACTTCTCCTAGCTACACCAAAATAGCTTCAAGTGCTATGGCTGATGCATCTACATGTACATGGAATGTCTTATACCAATATGGGAATAGTAGTATTGGCACAATGACCATTTTTTGTTTCATCATATCCATACCATGTTGACAATCCTCATTCCACTGAAACTTTGTATCTTTCCTTAACAGTTTCTCCATTGGTGCGATGATCTGTGCGTATCCTTTGATAATGTTTCTGTAGTATCCCATGTGTCCCAATGTTTGTCTTAGTTGACCGACTATTTTTGGTGGTGGTAGGTTAACGATTACTACAATCTTTGCAGGATCTACTAGTAAGCCTTGCTTGCATACTATATGGCCCAATAGTATCCCAAACAATGTTATGAACATGCACTTCTTGATGTTTAATTATATTTGGCACTGCCTGCATCTTTCTAACATTAGTTGAAAGACCTCTACATGGTATTTCAACAGACTATAGACTGTCCAATCGTCCAAGTATACCTGTAGAAACTGGTGGATAATTTCTTTAAATGCAGCTATGAGTACTCTAGAAAATATTGCTGGTGCATTCTTCAGTCCAAACAACATGGCCATGTACTGGTAGGATTCCCATTCTGTAGAAAAAGTGGTCTTGCATCTATCTTCTGGCTCTATCTTGATATTATTATATCCTGAAAATCCATTGGTGAATGAGTAAACATCCTATCCTCCTATGTTCTCGAACACTTCATCCGTGAAGGGTGTAGGGAACGGGTCATGTAGGAATGCATCGTTCAACTTCCTCAAGTCGACACATATTCTTATCCTACCTTGTTTTTTCTCATGAACTACCATCAGTATTATCCATTCTGATTCCTCGGGTTCTATGATTCCAACTTTGAGCATTCTATCAATCTCAACTTTAACTTTTTTCTTATAGATCGGATTTAGTCTATATGGTCATTTTTTGATCGGTCTTTCCTTGGCTCTAAGTGGTATATTCATTTAACCTAGATCTCCTGCTATGCCCTTCATTTCTGTAAATGTTGTGGGGAACAAGTCGTTATACTTGTGTAGTAAATCTATTATGATTTCCACTATCTGATCATCCCAATAGTCTTCAATGCTGGCCATTTTGGGATTCTCAACTGTCCCAATGTTGAATTTCTTCACCTTGATCGACGTAATAATTACTTTTGATTCTAGAGGTGGACCTTCCACTTCTCTTTATCCTTCTACTTCCTCAATCTGAATATTGTGCGGGTATTCCTCCTCCGGTACTTCTTCATGCACATGGTAGAATGACAATAGTTCTTTCACTGTCTATCTATTCCATTGTTGTTCCATTGTTATGAGTTCAACTTCTAGTTCCTTAATGAGTATCACCCCTCTTATATTATTAAGTGTTGCATCTATGTTGGGGTTCTCATGCTTGAATGAGAAAGTGATTGTAAAGTTCTGCTGCAATATTGGCCAACTCATAGTTCCTCTATGTAGTTCCTAGTATGTATACCAGTTTGCTGGTATGCCCAATAATGTGTGTACGAAGTGATGAGGCCATTCTGATGGGGGTATCATTTTCCATAGAACTCTGCACTTCTCCAAGTGTTCCACTATTTCCCCCTATCCATTGTACTTTTGCTACAGATTGGTTTTCTGTTTTGCGCCAAACTGTATTCACAATAACCACTTACATTTGTACCAATCCTTGATTATTTCCTTGTGTGCGCCTCACCATATGGAAGGTGTGGCCTTGAGTGCTACATTGAGTGCTAAGAGTATTTTATTTTATAATACTTCATCCTCGTACTGTGTGAAGAATACTTCTAAATCATTTACCCCATGGAAACTAGGTGGTTCCATTATCTCCGTACCTATCCATCGTACTGTGTGGTCTATTCTTGTGCATCTTCTGGAAACTTCGTATAGCCTCTGTTTCTAGTTCTCTAAACCCGTATCTGAGTTTGACGCACATGAAGTAATGCTCCACCAACCAAGTATACCATCTTCAATTGGGTTTACGTAATCCTCATCTCGCATAGTTTATCTATACAACTGGCTAATTTATTCCAAGTCCAAGAAAGTAGGCTCTATGAATCTTTACCCTTCTGATGGGTTCAATGGTGCAATGACCCTGTATTCTCCTATCTCAAATGCCATTTTCTGTGTCTTTAAATTGATTATGGCCTGGTTATCAAATTCCCAATCCAAGACGATCAATGTTGGATATGGTGTTGTGTCATCCACTATTTCAATCACTTCGAAGTCTACTTTAGTGTGCACTCCATCCAGGTCTACTGTTACTCCTTTCAGTTTGCCAATTGGGAGAACTTTGTGTTGGTTTTCTAGTTTCAGCTGAATGGGTGAATATCCTAATGTGGGATCTCCCGTACATTTCCATGTCTTCTTAGGTGATACATTGACTTTAGATCCTAGATCCAGTATGATATATCCCATGTTGAAGTCTCTAATATTGGCATTCAACCTGAACTCCCTACTTGTTCTTCTCCTTGTATGTAGGTGATTGATTATTTTCTATTCTAGTTTTCCTTCTGTCACTATGCTACATATTTATAATATATTTTTCAATGTTTTGATAGAGGATGGATCATTCAATAGTTTTACACATGATTGCAAAAAGCCTTTGATTGTACTTACTTGTCCCAGGGGTTGCATTTCTTTGGTATGATCCAATGATGGAGGCATCTTGTACTTTGGTACTTCCTTGCTATGCTACACGGTTTAAGTCGACACAGTGTTTTGCTACATAAATTCTTGTCTGGCTTGCTTAAATGTTTCCTTCTCGTTCTGTGCATCGCATTGTTTCCTTGGTTCAGAATTCTTCTTCACCCACTGGTGTTGTACTGGCTCTTATTGGACTACGTTATTGCTTGTTTTAGCTCCTTCTCATGTAAATATGTTGATATTCTATCCTTCATATCTTGCTTCAAATGAAATCCATTGAACATTCTGGTTGTTCTGATTCCTATTTTCTTAGATCTTCCCTAGTAACATAGGATATTCTTCCATTTCATGATCCAATGCACGAAAATACATGCAAGTCACTGGTGGAAGTGGACATTTTGTTGCATAGTGTCCTGGTTGTTGATAGTTGTGACATACCACTAGTCTTATACCTATTCCAAAGCCTCCTCTAGCTCATCCTCTACCTCTGTAGCCAGCTCAATCCACTTGTGACACATTATACTGAGGCACCTGATTGTACTGTGCAGTATTGTACTGAGGCTGCACTATGTTGTACTATGGTTGTGCAATATTATATGGTTGTTGTGTAGTATTATACTGCTGCTGCACAATGTTTGTTGGTTCTTGACCAAGTTTTTGAGATCCTTGGTCAGGTTTGACCTATTTTGGGACTTTGATAGGCTATCGAAGGTAGAGCGCAAGTTGAAGCGGAGATCACGAGATCTCAAGCCCATGTTTATGGATTTTTGGATTTTGGGCTTATGTAATGGGTATGGGTATGTCAGCCCATGCTTTTACCCATGCTTAGGCCTCTTTTGTAATGTATAAATAGATAAATAGGTGATGTAAGAAAAGGGTGCCATGTTAAGTGATAAGACACTAGACACGAGAACTATGTGTGTGATGTTATGCTAAGTGCAAGTGATAGCTGTAAATGCTTTGTGCATACTATGTGAGGCTTGCAAGGCTAAGTGAAAGTGACTGTGTAAAGTCTTTGTGCTGTAACCTAGCCCGGGGAAGGAGGATTTGATAGAGTGCGCACAGATCTCTTGTCCTATGCGTAGTAGGATCCTATGGCTCTGTGCATGTAGATGATTGACAAAAGAAAATAAAGAGAAGAAGAGTTGGTGGACGTAGCCCCAGGCTGGGGGTGAACCACATATATCATGTGTTGTGGTTTCTTTGTGCATTAATGTCGTTTTATTTTTCATATATTATTAGTGTAGTCATGTATGTTTAGATGTATTTGATATGATAGCCTAGTGCTTGGTGATGTGAATAAGTACCATATCTGATATATTTTGATGTGATTAGTGCTTGAATGTGTTGAATATTGTTGAATACTATGCTATGTTGTAATTTGTGCTTGGATATGCGATGTGAATAAGGGTTAATTATTGATGAATGTTAAATGCTAAATGCTTTGTTAGAGTATTGTAATCACAGATCTATGTCCCAGCTAAGGTTGCAGACACTGGAGTCTTGCAACCACCCCTGCCTCTAGCTCGAGTGAGACTTCATCTACTTCGTAGGTGTTTCCAAAAGGGCCGATAGCTAGGGTTTTCTTGGTGCTTTGTTGAAGCATTGAAACTTGGGTCTGCCCCTGTGCCAACAAATGGTTCTTTTGCTGGGAACTGAAACTGTGATCGTTGCGAATTGAGGAAAAGAAAGAAATATCTGTGCGTAGATCTATTTCTTTAAGTGCCCAGTATTCTACTTGACCATGAAGCTCTGTGCTAAGAAAAGAAGTCCAATCTGAAGAAAAGAGGTAAGATTTGAAAGATTTGTGTTTTGATAAAGGTAAGAACCATGAATTTATTTATTTAAGAGATAAGATCTGAAATATTTGTGCTCTGTTAAAGGTAAGATAAGTGGATTTTTTTTTTGAAAGTATGGATCTAGGTATATTTGATAAAAAAATTCCTAGTCTAAAAACTAGGGCACAACTAGAAGAAAGAAGGTTTGATATGAGTAGATCTGATAGAAATAATGAGAGATATGTTATTCCTATGCATAGAAAGAATGTTTGGACTAACAAATGGAAGCATGACCCTAGGAAGAATTTTCTGCAGGTTAGCCACCATGATCCTAGTGCACAGTACAAGAAAGGATGGGGATCATTTAAGAGAAAGAGAGGATTAAGTCTTTGTTACAGTTG
>JZKD02S0208677.1:0-12392 GCA_000966675.3 Picea glauca
CCACCTATAGATGCATATAGACATAAGCTTAGTGACAATAAAGCTAAATCCGTGAATGCAATCTTGAGTGGCCTGGCACATTCATAATTTGTCAAAGTCATGCATTGTGTTTCAACAAAAGAGATGTGGGACAAGTTACAAAATATATATGAAGGGGATGACAAGGTCAAGAAGGAAAAACTACAAACCCATAAAGGACAATTTGAGACCCTTAAGATGAATGAAGAAGATACTATTGTAACCTATTTCCTTCGTGTAGATGAAATTGTCAACACCATCAGAGGAATGGGTGAAGAGGTTAAAGAAACCATCATTGTGCAAAAAGTGTTGAGGTGACTTCCCTCAATATTTGATCCCAAAATCTCTACTATTGAAGAAATAAATGACTTAGAAAATATGACAGTGGATGAGTTACATGGAATCCTCACTGCATATGAAATGAGGATAGAACATGATACACCAACAAATCCATCAAGAAAGGAAGCAAGATTGAAGGCATCAAATAAGATAAGACAAAATAATACAAGATGAATGACAACTCAGATAGTGAATTAGATGTAGAAGAAGCTAACTTTGATAGAAATCTCAAGAGAGAGACAAAAAAATAAAAAAGTAAGATTCCCTTCAAATGCTTTAATTGTTGAGAAGTAGGACACCTTGTTGCTAAACATCATTATGAAAAAAATAGAAATAGCAATGAAAAAGAAGATTCTAGATTCAAAAGGTACAAGAAGGGTAAGACTAAAAATAGGAGAAAGTTTTACAAACAAAAGAAGAATATATATACCAATTAAGACAACAAATCTTCTAATAACAGTCACAATGAAACAAAATAAGTTCTCTTTATGGGTCTAGAAACACATACTGATATCCTAGAAAATGGAAACATGGATTCAACAGAAGAACACAATTCCAAGATTTATGCAGAGATGGATCTTGGAGGAGAGATCATATGTGCTCTAAATGAAATAAAGAGACCAAGGAAAAAGAAATGGATACAAAAGGAGCAACTGGAGAAGTACATAAAATAAATTCTCTATACAGACGAAAGCACTAAGGAAACACAAAATATTATCACCATCCTAAAAAATAAAGTAGAAGAAGTAAAGAGAACCGAAGAAGTCTTAATAGCTCAGGTAAGAGAAAAGGAAGATGTCTACAATAGTCTAGAATATAAAATAGTTTGCCTAAGAAAGGAGCTGGAAATATCACATACCAACATGAAATTTGAAAAGATCTCTACAACCTTGAATGAAATCCTAAACTGCCAAAGATCACCATTTGACAAGGTTGGTCTTGGTTATAGTGAAAAGAAGGAAGTTGTGAATGAAGAAGCCTCAACCTCTTCAAAAAAATAAAGTGAAGAAAGGACCAAAAGTTATGTTGATATACTCAAAAAATATGTTAAGGTTGAAGACAACAAGAAGGAAGAACGATATGTTCCACAAAATACATAACTTCCTCACAAGGAAATAATTAGGAAGACTCTCCCGTCGAGATGGAATCACTCAATCAGGTACCAAAATTCCATTTTTGGATATTTTTATTAGTATTATCGTTTGTACATATTTATCATTAAACTGCACATAACTGGTACATTAATAAATTGATAAATATTATAAGAAAAGAAAAATAGATCTATACTGATTCACCCCCACCCTTCTCAATATAAGTAAGTGTGCCAACAATTTGTATCAGAGTGAGGGTCCTTCAAGAAAATTCTAACCACTGGAAGGTGAATCCCCGTAGCACACATGGATAGATAGTAAGGTTCGTCTACAAATATAGCCCCATTATTTGATGGATCGGATTATGCCTTATGGAGCATAAGAACGAGAACTTATTTGATGGATCTTGGGTTTGAAATTTGGAGTGTAGTCTAGAATGGTTACACAACTCCATCAAGTCCACCTATAGATGCATTTGGATAAAATCTTAGTGACAATAACGATAAAGCCATGAATGTAATCATGAGTGGACTGGAACGCTTATAATTTGTCAAAGTTATGCATTGTGTTTAAGCAAAATAAATGTGGGACAAGTTACAAAATATATGTGAAGTGGATGTCAAGGTCAAGAAGGAAAAACTACAAACCCATATAAGACAATTTGAGACTCTTAAGACATTAAATGAAGAAGAAAATATTGCAACATATTTCCTTCGTGTAGATGAAATTATCAACACCCTCAATGCATTGGGTGAAGAGGTTAAAGAAACCATCATTGTGCAAAAATTTCTTAGGTCTCTTCCCTCAAGATTTAATCCCAAAATCTCTACTATTGAAGAAAATAAGGACTTATACAATATGATAGTGGATGAGTTACATGGAATCCTCACTGCATATGAAATGAGGATATAACGAGATTAGCCAACAAAGCCATCAAGAAAGTAAGCAGCCTTTAAGGCATCAAAGAAGATAAGACAAAATAATACAAGATGAGTGACATCTCAGATAGTGAATCAGATGCAGAAAAAGTTAAATTTGTAAGAAATCTCAAGAGAGGGACAAACAAATACAAAAGTAATCTTCCCTTCAAATGATTTAATTGTGGAGAAGTAGGACACCTTTCTGATAAATGTCCTTATGCAAAAAATAGAAATAGCAATGAAAAAAAATTTCTAGTTTCAAAATGTGCAAGAAAGGTAAGACTAAAAATAGGAGAAATTTCTATAAACAAAATAAGAATCTATATGCCAATGAAGACAACAACTCTTCTAATGACAGTGACAATGAAACATAAGAAGTTCTCTTTATGGGTCTAGAAACACATACTGATGTCCTAGAAAATGGAAACATGGATTCAACAAAAGAAGACAAATCCAAGATTGATGCAGAAGTGGATCTTGAAGGAGAGCTCATATGTGTTATAAATAAAATATATAGACCAATGAAAAAGAAATTGCTACAAAAGGAGAAACTAGAGAAGTACTGAAAAGTAATGCTCTATACAAACAAAAGCATTGAGGAAACATAAATTATTATCACCGTCCCAAAAATTTAAGTAGAATAAGTAAAGAGAACTAAAGATATCTTAAGAGCTCAACTAAAATAAAAGGAAGATGTTTGCAACAGTCTAGAATCTAAAATAGTTTGCCTAAGAAAGGAACTGGAAAGATCACATACCAACATGAAATTTGAAAAGAGATCTACAACCTTGAATGAAATCCTAAACTGCCAAAAATCACCATTTGACAAGACTGGTCTTGAATTTCCTTTTTGTCTATTGCTATCGGTATTATTGTTTATACATATTTATCATTAAACTACTCATAACTGGTACATTAATAAATTGATAATATTGTAAGAAAAGAAAAACAGATATGTATTGATTCACCCCCACCCTTCTTAGTATAAGTAAGTGTGCCAAAAATTGGTATCAGAGCGAAGTTCCTTCAAGAACAGTGTAACCACTGGAAGGTGAATCCCTGTATTACACATGGATATATAGGAAGATTTGTCTACAAATAGAGCCCCATTATTTGATGGATTAGATTATGCCTTTTGGAGCATAAGAACGAGAACTTATTTGATGGATCTTGGATTTGAAATTTGGAGTGAAGTCTAGAATGGTTACACAACTCCATCAAGTCCACCTATAGATGCATATGGACATAAGCTTAGTGACAATAACATTAAATCTATGAATGCAATCCTGAGTGGCTTGGCATGTTTGGAATTTTTCAAAGTCATGCATTGTGATTCAACAAAATAAACATGGGACAAGTTACAAAATATATATGAAGGGGATGATAAGGTCAAGAAGGAAAAACTATAAACCCATAGAGGACAATTTGAATCCCTTAAGATAAATGAAGAAGAGAATATTGCAGCCTATTTCCTTTATGTAGATGAAATTTTCAGTACCAATAGAGGACTGGGTGAAGAAGTTAAAGAAACCATCATTGTGCAAAAAGTTCTTAGGTCACTTCCCTCAAGATTTAATCCCAAAATCTCTACTATTGAAGAAATAAAGGACTTAGATAATCTAATAGTGGATGAGTTACATGGAATCCTCACTGCATATGAAATGAGGAAAGAACAAGATAAGCTAACGAATCCATCAAGAAAGGAAGCATACTTCAAGGCATCAAAGAAGATAAGACAAAATAATACAAGATGAGTGACAACTCAGATAGTGAATCAGATGCATAAGAAGTTAACTTTGTCAGAAATCTCAAGAGAGGGATAGAAAAATACAATGGTAATCTTCCCTTCAAATGATTTAATTATGGAGAAGTAGGAAACCTTGATACTAAATGTCCTTATGCAAAAAGTAGAAATAGTAATGAAAAAGAAGATTCTAGTTTCAAAAGGTACAAGAAGGGATAATATTGAAAACAATATAAAGTTCTACAAACAAAAGAAGAATCTCTATACCAATGAAGACAACAAATCTTCTGATGGCAGTGACAATGAAACATAAGAAGTTATGTTCATGGGTCTAGAAACACATATTGATGTCCTAGAAAATGGAAACACAGATTCAATAGAAGAAGACAATTTTGAGATTGATGCAGAAGTGGATCTTGAAGGAGAGCTTATATGTTCTCTAAATGAAATATAGAGACCAAGGAACAAGAAATGGATACGAAAGGAGAAACTGGAGAAGTACAGAAAATAATTTCTCTATAGAAATGAAATCATTGAGGAAACATAAAATACTATCACCAACCTAAAAACTCAAGGAAAAGAAGCAAAGAGAACTGAAGAAGTATTAAGATCTCAACTAAAATAAAAGGAAGATGTCTACAATAGTCTAGAATCTTAAATAGTTTTCCTAAGAAAGGAGCTGGAAATATCACATATGAACATGAAATTTGACAAGACCTTTACAACCTTGAATGAAATCCTAAACTGCCAAAGATCACCATTTGACAAGACTTGTCTTGGTTACAGTGAAAATAAAGAAGTTGCTAATGAAGAAGCCTCAACGTCTTCAAAACAATCAAGTGAAGAAAGGACCAAAATTTTTGATGATATACGCAAAAATCTATTAAGGTTGAAGACTTCATGAAGGAAGAATAGTATGTTCCACATAAGACAAATATTTATCACAAGGAAAGAATTAGGAAGACTCTCCCATCGAGATGGAATCACTCAATCATGTACCAAAATTCCTTTTTTGGCTATTGTTATTCTTGCAACGGTTTTGGTCATAAAGCAATAGATTGTAAAATAAATGTAAGAGGTGGTTACATGAGGGACAACAACAAAGATACCCATGGATTCTCAAGGAGAAATTACAATTCATTTTAGCCCTTTCTTAACTATAACATTATATGTTATAACTACAATACTTATGGGCATATACCAAAATTTTGCAAAAGTGACTTAAAAAAAATATAAAAGAGGAAGCCCCAACAATCATGGAAAGAAATAAGGAACAAAGAGAACAAAATAAAGAAAAATCCTTGTTCAATCAAGATGCACTGTGTGTAAAAAATACTAGGGATAAGTGGTACATTTACAGTTGGTGCTCTAGTCACATGATAGGAGATACAACAAAGTTGATCACCTTGAATAAGAATGAAGGAAATGTCACCTTTGGAGAAAATGGTACTTCAAAAATAATTGGAAAAGTCACTCTTAATCTTGATAATGGAAAGGCTAAGGTAGAAAAATTCCTATGTGTTGAAGACTTAAAGCACAATATTCTTATCATTATCCAGATGTGTGATCAAGGACACACTCTCACTTTCAACACCCAACAATGTAAGATCAAAAAGGAAGATTTAGACAAACTAGTTGCAAGAGCAATCAAAACTTCAAACAATGTGTACATCATTAATGAAGTTAATGGAGAAAAATGCTTCATGGGGAAGATAGATGAAAGTTGGTTGTGGCATAAACGAATGGGTCATATGAAATTTGGAAACTTGGTAAGAATTAATACAAAACAAGCAGTAAGAGATATGCCAAAGATCACAAAACCCTCAGGCACTATCTGCAATCAGTGCCAGCATGGAAAATAATCAAGGGTGAGATTCATGACAAAGGAATATGCAACATCCAATCCGTTGGATATTGTGCATACATATCTCTGTGTACCAACAATAACAAAAACTTGCAAGGATAAATATATTTAATGTTGCTCATTGATGATTATACAAGAATGAATTGGGTTACCTTTCTTAAAAATAAATTAGAGGCTTTTGAAAAATTTAAAGCCTTCAAAGCTTTAGTTGAGAATGAGACTGATCTGAAAATCAAATGTTTAAGGTCAGATAATGGAGGTGAATTTACAAAAAATGAATTTGAAGAATTTTTTGAAGCTCATGGAATAAGAAGACAATATTCAGTTGCAAGAACTCCTCAACAAAATGGAGTAGTTGAAAGGAAAAACAAATATGTACAAGAAATCGCTAGGACAATGTTAAATGAAGCAAAATTGTTAGACAAATTTTGGAGAGAATAATTTTACACTACTATCTACATTCTAAGTAGAGGGAAAATCAGAGTCAACAATGACAAGACACCCTATGAACTATGGAAAGGTATGTCAAACACTTTATAATATTTGGAAGCAAGTGTTACATCAAATGAGATGATGAGGATTTAGTCAGGTTTGACTCAAGAGTAGAAGAAAGAATTTTTATTGGTTATTCACCAAGAAGAAGAGCATATAGATGTTATAACAAAAGACTGTAGAAGATTGTTGAAAGCATAAATGTCAAAATATATGAAGAAATACCCCACAAGAACCAAGTGGAAGTAGAAGAAATAGATTATGATAAAGAAGAAGAAAAAGAATATGAAGAACAAGAAGAAGAAAATGAAGAAGAAGAAAAAGAAGAAATAGAATTCCAAGACACACAAACACCATCAAGGTTTGTGTAGAAAGATCATCCAAAAAACTTAATTCTTGGTGATAAAAAAGCTAAGACTCAAACTAGGAGAAAAATGGCAAGCAGTTCTGAACAAGTAAATCTCTCTTTGTTGTCCAAAATAGAGCCTAAATGTTTTGCAAAAGCCAATAATGATCAACATTTGGTAAATTCTATGGAAGAAGAGTTAAACCAAATTGAGAAAAATCAAACATGGGAACTTGTCCCAAGACCCAAAGACAAGAATGTAATTGGTACAAAGTGAGTATTCAGAAATAAGCTTAATGAAGAAGGAAAAGTGGTAAGAAATAAGGCAAGACTTTTGTGTAAAGGGTATGCTCAAGTAGAAGGCATTGATTTTGAAGAAACCTTTTCTCATGTTGCAAGATTAGAAGCAATTAGAATGTTTTTGGAATTTGCAAGTTTTAATAACTTCAAAGTACATCAGATGGATGCCAATTCAGCATTCTTGAATGGATATTTAGAGGTACAAGTGTACATTGAACATCATGAAGAATTCTCATTATCAGAAAATGAAGACTATGTTTGCATATTAAAGAAAGCACTTTATGGATTAAAGCAAGCTCCCAAAGCATGGTATTCAAGACTTGATAAGTACTTACAACAACAAGGTTTTAGAAGAGGAACAACATATATCAATATATACATAAAAATAAGTCATGAAGATATGTTAATTATTGTGTTATATGTGGATGATATCATGTTTGGAAGTAATGTTGATCAAATGAGCCAAAATTTTGTTGAAGAAATGAAAAAAGAATTTGAGATGTCCATGCTTGGAGAACTGTTATTCTTTCTAGGACTGTAGATTACTCAAACCAACAAAGGCATATTCATTTCTCAGACCAAATATATCAAGGAGATGTTGAAGAAGTTTGAAATGGAAGATTGTAAACCCGTCAGCACACCCATGGTCACTGGATGTAAGTTGAGAAAAGATGATGAATCAAAGGAATCCAATAAAACTCTATACAGATCAATGATACACAACCTACTTTATGTGATAGTTTCAAGGCCAGATATTATGCAAGGAATAGGGTTAGTTGGAAGGTTTCAAGCAACACCAAAGGAAACACATGTGCAGGTAGTAAAAAGAATATTCAGATATTTGAAAGGCACGTTGTGTAACACACCCACCCTTTTAAGGGAGATTCTATAGTGTAGAGCCTCTA
The DNA here is from genome assembly GCA_000966675.3 of Picea glauca. NCBI lineage: Eukaryota > Viridiplantae > Streptophyta > Pinopsida > Pinales > Pinaceae > Picea > Picea glauca. Next base: position 8,020 of record JZKD02S0208677.1, read on the forward strand.
AATTTTCATTTTTGTTCTCCCGCGCGAACAAGCACCAGGCGCAAGCCTCCTCCACGTGACCAAAAGCCTAAATAAAAGGCGCTTCGTGACTTTTGTCATCGGGTATTCACATACGATCCAACCTTGACTCACCCGACCCCCAAATTATCGAATTAAAAGCCTAGCCCAGCACTAGTTCTGTTCTTTAACCTCTATCCATGTGACCCCTCGTTATGACTCAAGGACCAACCCTCAAGTTCTTAGGGACTTCGCGTATCGCGAAGGTGGAAATTAGTTTGTCTCCTTTCCTCAGAATCCCAAATTCCAAACTCTCGATGTTAGATCAACGGTCCACAATCTCATGTGACCCAATGACCCAGATCAATTCTTCGCGAATCAAGACTTCGTGTTTCATGAAGTTGGAGGGTCGCTCACCTCCCTTCTCCCCATCCCTGATATCTCCTTGGACAATCAATGGTCCACGCCCTCAATTTTGATCGGCGGTTGCGATCAAATTGCGAACTCGAACTTCACGAGTTTTCACTACTCCTATATCTGACTTCCCGAGTTACGAGTCAGTGAAATGTTGATCTCTCTCCACTGTTATTGGATAAATCGGTGAATGCGGACATAAAATAATCTCCCTAGATCCACCTAGATCTAGAACAAAACAAGACAGGACATGACACTTTCCCTAGGTTGCTACCATTGAATATATCACCAAAGAAGGATTGTATGACATACCTTTATATATCACTTCCTTATATCCATGTTGTCCCTGCTTCGCTCCAGTGCTCTTTTGAGATCAGATCTGTAATGAAACAAACCAACCAAAGTGAAAGCAATAATTGTATATTCAATGGAGACCAAGACATGTGATCAAGGAGTCGTGTAATAAAATGCTAATGATTTTATGGGAAAGAGACATGCCACTGTATCATATTAAGTAAAAGTGGAAGATACAACCAAATTACCTTGATGTCACAAGTTCCCTTTCTGTGGCCCTTTGTTCCAACACACACATACACTTGCTCTGAATTTGTATGAAGATAACCCACAAATCTTGATGGACAAATGGAGGCCTCAAGCATCAATTGTATCAGGATTCTTCACACAGTCTTCAGCCTATTCTTTTCTCAATCTTTCTTGACCTTGCTTAACCTTTTCCATTAGAAATCCATTATTATATAGGAGAATATGAAGTGGTTACTAGAATGAGGATGATCCCACCAAATCAGAAAATTCAGTAAGATCACAACCATTTGGATGCCACCTCACATTCTAAAAGATTCTCCTTCTAGAAACTTCGTGAAACTTCTTCCTTTTCTTAGCTTCAAGCGCTGCCACACCTTGCCCATATAGCAGCATGCAGAAATCCCACAAGCCAGGCATAAAGAAGCCTACAGAAATCAAGGATTTTTGCACTATGTACCACTGTCAGCCTGCGACGTCATTCTAAAAATGTGCCTTGTAGGGGAAGAACTCAACCATTTTCCTCATGTGAAAGATTGTTTTGGAAGACTGAACACGTGCCTATGGGGTCATCATTAGAGTGACCAAAATAATGTGTAACAGAATGCCCCCCAAAGTATGAATCTGGAACATGTGACAACCGGAATACTTTGTAAAATGCGTGTGGGTGTCGGAAACAATGAGCGCACCAATCATGAACCTGCAAACAATCAAGCATATGCATAGAATTATATCGTTTCTGAGGTAGGAATTCCCATGCTCAGATTATAAGTGATTGAAATCATAAAATAAAGTCATAGCCACCAATTATACACCGTGGATCTATGTATTAGAAAGTGTAAATTCAGACACAGCCACGAGACATACAAAGTGGATATGTGTGTCAATTCAAATCATAAATACTCCATCACAACCTAGACCAAAAATATCAGATCCAGGGTCTTCAATCCCGTCGTCCGTAAGTACGAATCCAACCATGTGATTATAGGTGTTGAAGTCGAACATGGTAGAAACCACTTGATTACCGTTCATTGATGGAAACCATTAGCAAGTGCAAGGGAAATCACCATTGATGTCAGTGACTCCCAAGGTACCTTAGTACAATCCAACGAATGTGAATAAATGAGTTGAATTCGAACACTCGATGAAATCTCTCGATCAGGGACCAATGATGTGAATCCACTGTTGAGAGCGAAGAAACCTTCCATTGAGGCATGCAGGCTCTAAGGTACTAAATGATTTATAAGTCTTGTTCTCGGATAATGAGTTGAATTCGACAGGAAAAAGACTCATCAAAGGAGGGCCTTGATGTATCCCCCATCGGTGACATGAAATAAGTAACATATTAAGGGAAAATCAAAGTATGAAAATGATTCAAAACTGACACAGGGAAGTCCGACATGGTAAGAAATGACAATCCATATGGTCAACTCGAAGGAGGGATTGTTTGGACTTCTCTTGAACATATGAAATACATGACACTGGTCTTGGAAGCATTGACCCAAAGACGACCCAAGATATGAATTTGATTAAGGCCAGACGAGAGACAAATGGATTTCCCAACCTAGATTCAAATGATGAAGGGGGTGTCATGTTCAAGAGTGACTAGTGCTGCCACTAACACAGGTACAAAAACACATCTCTTTCCCAAATTTTCCCCCACCATTTCTGGCAAGTACCTCTTTATTTTTAAACAAGCTTGAGGAGGATAACATATGCTTGTTGATATAATCTCATCCTTCAGACGAGTCCCTCAGAGTATTTTTAATGAACCCTAAGAAGGAGTGGTTCGATCCCATGTGGGTCTTTTGATGTTTGTTTAACGAGTCCAAAGATAGAGTTCTCTTTAAAGTGTTTTTCAGACTCTATAAACATGAAAAAATCGTCGCCAATTTTGTTATTGGATAAATCGCTGAATGTGAACACAAACTAATCTCCCTAGATCCACCTGGATCTAGAACAAAACAAGATAGGACATGACATTTTCCCTAGGTTGCTACCATTGAATATATCACCAAAGAAGGATTGTATGACATACCTTTATATATCACTTCCTTATATCCCTATTGTCCCTGCTTCACTCTGGTTCTCTTGTGAGATCAGATCTGTAATGACACAACCAAAGTGAAAGAAATAATTGTAGATTCAATGGAGACCTAGACATGTGATCAAGGAGTCATGTAATAAAATGCTAATGATTTTATGGGAAAGAGACATGCCACTATATCATATTAAGTAAAAGTGGAAGATACAACCATATTGCCTTGATGTCGCAACTTCCCTTTCGGTGGCCCTTTGTTCTAACACACACATACACTTGCTCTGAATTTGTATGAAGATAATCCACAAATCTTGATGGACAAATGGAGGCCTCAAGCATCAATTGTATCAGGATTCTTCACACAGTCTTCATCCTATTCTTTTCTCAATCTTGCTTGACATTGCTTAACCTTTTTCATGAGAAATCCATTATTATATAGGAGAAGATGAAGTGGTTACTAGGATGAGGATGATCCCACCAAATCAGAAAAGTCAATAAGATCACAACCATATGGACGCCACCTCACATTCTAGAAGATTCTTCTTCTAGAAAATTTGTGAAACTTCTTCCTTTTCTTAGCTTCAAGCATCATCACACCCTGCCTATATAGCAGCATGCAGAAATCTCACAGGCCAGGCATAAATCAGCCTGCGACGTCATTTTGAAAATGTGCCTTGTAGGGAAAGAACTCAGCCATTTTCCTCATGTGAAATATTGTTTTGGAAGCCTGAACACATGCATATGGGTTCATCATCATAGTGACCAAAATAATGTGTAACAACCACGTGTCCCTTCTCGACGGACGGCTAGGATTGTTGTGGCTCTCGGATCCTCGGGTATTCGCCTCTACTCCTTGCAAATATTTCGAGGTATGAATCCTTGAACTCCTCGATCTGCTACCACCTGTCCCTTGATGGACAGTTCTGATTAATTTTGAAACTTTGAGACTTCACAAAAGTCTAATCTCATGTGCAATTTCAAAGGGTTATACCTCGTGCAATTTCCTCTAGATCTCATGGCAATGGTCCTCCGCGCATAGATCCGATGAATGAGATTTGTTCTCTCCCTATGATCAAACTTTGAACTTGCAAATACAATGGTCTAGGTGGGTCCCTAAGGATCCATAGATCAACGATCCATGTTACTTCACGACTTCAGGTTTCAGAGGTTTTGATCGCATCAACCCATAATCTTCCCTATACGCGAACTCAGAAATCATAGATCTGAGGGGCTAGAGGGGTTAACTCCAACGTTCTTTCCCATATCCAATGGCCATGATAGCCCTTGGCTCCTTCTAGGCGGATCTCGTATGTCCGTCCTTCAGACAAGGAAAACCTTTCCCTTTCAGTATTTTCCTATCGCTACTTTCCTGAGTTCTCAC
>JZKD02S0208688.1:0-22133 GCA_000966675.3 Picea glauca
ATTTTTGAAAACCTACCATAGAGTCAAGAAGGATTTTTTTTTTGGATGGCCTTAAAACTGATGTTCAAAGGTTTGTGGCAGAATGTTTGGTTTGCCAACAAAATAAGGTGGAAACTATTAATACCCCAGGTCTTTTACAACCATTAGCCATCCCAAGTCAGTGCTAGGAGGAGGTTTCCATGGATTTCATCACAGGGTTACCAAAGTTTGAAGATAAGAGTGTCATCATGGTGATTTTTGATAGATTGACCAAGTATGCACACTTTTTTTCACTCTCTCATCCCTTCAAAGCTAGTACCGTTGCCACCGCATTCATGGAGACAGTTCAAAAGATATATGGTAGCCCAAAGATTATTGTAAGTGACAGAGATCCCATCTCCACTGGACATTTTTGGACATAATTATTTTCTTGTTTGGGTACTCAATTGACTCATAGCTCATCCTATCATACTAAATTAGATGGACAAACTGAGATAGTGAACAAATGTCTAGAAGGCTACCTTCGTTTCTTTGTCTCTGATAAACAAACACAATGGTTCAAATGGTTACCCTTGGCAGAATGGTGGTATAACANTCTTAAAGGACAACCTGACCATGGCACAGAATTGCATGAAACAACAAGTAGATCAACATCGTAGTGAAAGAAGTTTTGAAGTAGGGGATTGGGTATTTTTAAGACTACAACCATATAAACAGATGTCCCTCAATCAAGCCAATAAGGATAATAAATTATCACCAAATTACTATGGCCCTTATAAGGTGTTGCAACAGATTGTTACTATGGCATACAAATTGGAATTGCCTGCACCTTCACGAGTACACCCAGTTTTCCATGTTTCATTCTTAAAGAAGGTTATAGGCGAAAATATCCTAGTTCAAACCATATTGCTAGAACTTGAGGAGGAAGGAAAAATCATATTGGAGCCTAAATCCATCACTGACACAAGAATTCGCCAGCTGAGGAATAGATTCATTTCAGAGTATCTCATTAAATGGAGGAAACTACCGGCTGGAGATTCCAATTAGGAAGATGAGTCTTTTATACAGAAGCATATAGAGTTACTCAAGAATTGCGGACAACACTTGTCTCAAGGGGTGGGGCATGTTAAGCCCTAATATTGGCTCATCACCCCTTAATTGGGGCATATTACATTAGTAGTGTTATNTGATAGAAATATTTTAAGAAATTCAAATTACCAATCGCAAGATAAAGTTTTACTTTCCAATTAGCTTGTAGCCTAAGGGCAAAGTGGAGAATTTTCCAGAATTCGAATGAATTCGTGGTCGTCAGGTTCCATCCTCACTGGAAACAATATGGCAACACCATTGTGTTGTATCCATTAGCCTGCATTCTCGATCTAGTGCTTTGAAGGCATTGTCTTTTCCAATGTGGATAATTCTGAAATGAAGTGGCACTTGAAGTTATATATTATGTTTTTAATTGGAGAAAGCAGAGGTAAATGCCTCCTCCTTTAATATATTACTTTATTTTTCATCTGTAAATTGTCATTTTTGGACAATTTACAGTACAAAACTGTCAAATTCATGACTTTCAATCTGGTCCTAGGGTCCCAGATGAAAGAAGCTATCCACAGATCACTGAAAATTGCTATCCACAGTAATATCATATGCATTTATCCCCAAAATTAAAACTACCCCTGATTAATCATAGCTGATACATATAGCAGAGTTGACCTTCCCTAGAGAAATACTGTAGTCAACATAAATATCAACTTTGTGGTTATCCTTATTTTTAGAATATAGGCTTGACTAGTTATGACTGTAAATACAAAGGGTTATCCAATTTCTTTTCCGACTTGATGCAGCAAAATGGGAACATCACCGACTTGAGACTGAACACCGACTTAACTCTGATCCCGATCTTCCAACCCAACTTTCTGTTCTAATTGATTGCTCTAAGTTTGGGGGATCTCGTCTTGAGTCTCGGGAGACCATTTTCAACCTACTTTTCTACTATACTATATATAGTACATGATATAGAAGTTTGACTTGTAAATATATCTCTTTGCCAAAAACTTTTAAAATTCTAATCTGATAGTTTGTGTTCCTTTGCAAATGTACTCAAGCAATTCTCCCAGATCTGGCCACGTTCCTATTTTGCGGAAATAAATTGAAGTATTAAATTATTTTCCCATGAACTTTCTCTATTTTATTTTTTTTGGGAGAGGGAAGGGGGAAGAGATGTTTTTAGAATCAGGTGGGCAACAATCACCTTTTCCCCTAATCACCTTTTCCCCTGAAAAGTCTGCTCATATGATCAATGATAGACCACATTTCCAAATTTCTAATAAAGAATGGNGTGCAGCTGATCGTTTCGAGAAGCGTAAGGACTAATTGGCGTGAATTTCTTCCGCCAACCAGCTTAAGGAATCATCATACGCAGGGCAGATTTGGAGCATTACTAGGTTTGTTTTCCAATTATTTGCTTAGTATATTAGCTAGTAAGTGAGTTAAGTAATAGATTAGATCGTTTAAATTTAGTTAACTTACTTTATTGATCATATATCATAAAATAAAATAAAAGAGTTATCCTTCGCTGTTTTAGGACAACAAGCATCAGTTTCACAGGTTTCTTTCAAATCTGTAGATTGTAAATAATATACATTTGTGAATAATTGTAATCAAAGTACTAATTAAATATTTGATTTGAGTTTTTTTTTTAGTCTTTTTTGTATATATGTAATAGGTAGAATAGTTTGTAGTTAGTTTATCGAATAGTTTATTGTTAGATTAGTATATTTTATCTAGCTTGTCTCATCAGTTGTATTTCATTTAAGTTTCTTTTAAGTTTGTTTATTGTAGTTAGTTTTTCTTATTTAGTTTAGTTAGATCTCTCGACTTAGATCAGCTTTCCTCTTTGGCTTCCTTAAGAAACCTTAGGGCGGCCAACGGAGCCGTTAAACCCGTCAGAGTGGTCCATTTCAAACGGCTTGGGTTATTAGACAACCCCGGACCGGTTCCACTCTCTTAATTGACGGACGGTCATTTTCGCTCGTCAACAAGCTGTCATGACTAGCAGAGCCCAACTAGGCATGTAAGCACTCACTTTTTGCTCACACATCGACGAAAAGAGTGCAAACAATGAATCTATTTGGTTAGTGCATTGTTCTTGACACATGAAAGATAGATCCATGAATGCTTATTGCTTTATAATTGGAATGAATGTTAGATCTTCTCTGATGTTATGTGCTATATGATTAGATGTGCTTCATCTTGATTAATATTGTGTTGATCTGTAACAAGGGTTTAACCTGTAATGTGAATAAGGGTCAAGGACTAATGAATGTTATTGTCTAAGTGTTATATTGAGTTTTGTGATCAAAGATGTGTGTCCCAGCTAGGTTGTAGACACCTGAGTCCTGCAACCCCCCCTGCCTCTACCTTGGGTGAGACTTCATTTGCTTCGCAGGTGTTGCCAAAAGGGCCAATAATTAGGGTTTTTTTGGTGTTTTGTTGAAGCATTGAACCTTGGGTCTGCCCCTGTGCCAATAAGAACCTCACATTCCAACTTAACCAGAATAAGGGAAAAGAGAAAAGAGAATTTGTTTGGTGTACCACATCTAGGACATAAGGTCACTGTAAGAATGAATGTCCAAATTTCATGAAGCACATGGAAATAGGAGAACTGAACCCATTTCCAATAGGAGGACCATGGTGAAATATTTTTAAGACAGATGAGCATGATCCATATGATTTTCCAATGATGTAGAAGTATCAGACAGTACCCAAGAGTTCATACTACAATTTTTGCAAGTTAGTAGGTCATGATGATAAAGATTGTAGGAAAATGGAGATAATGAGAGAAATAACTTCAGATACCTATAGGGTGCAAGAATAAATGATGACATGGAAAGTTTCACCTCAGTTTAACTAGTTTCCACCTCCATACAATAATGCACATCTACAGTACAACATTGTGCAACCGTAATATAACAATGTGCAACCACAGTATAACCCCACGTAGTATAACTAGGAACCTAAGTAAAATGCCCCACGAGGATATTGAGATAGATACAAAGGAGGAAAAGGTAGAGGAGAATTTGAAAGAGGAAGAGGACCAATAGTCTACCCCAACTAGAAACAACCAGTACATTATGCGAGGGAATTTCTAGTCCCACCAATGACATGTATGTATTGTCATGCAATAGACCATGACACAGACGATTGTTCGACATTATTGGGAAAGATCCAAGATAAGAGAAATCAAAAAAATCAGAATTTCAAGTGGATTTTTGTAGAAGCTAGGGATGATGGAAGAAACATCAACATAGTCACATGAGGAGGATCCAATATAGGACCTGACATAGTGAGACAAGATCCAACACAACACCAATGGGTAAAGAAAAATATTGACACACAAAAGTAGTTTGATGCGTGGAAAGAAAATGAGAAATTCAAGGAGGCCAGGAAGGAGTTCCCCAAACAAGATGTTGCATCAACATCAGTTTCACAGTATGCTCATAATGTACCAATGTACAAGATTCCTTCATCAATGAACCACACCAATGAAGCAAAACCCTTAGGGAAAGTAAGTACCATAAATACTTTTATGCAATCTTATGTTACGCTATTGAATGATCCATCATCTATTATTTTTTTTAAAAATATGTTAGAAAGATGTAACACTGAGGTAGAGGGGAAGTTAGAGCATAAAATAATCAAGCACCTCCATAAAAGAAGGAGAACAAGCAGAGAATTCAGACTGAATGCTACTATTGTAGATTTCAATTTGGGGGACATTATATTAGACTTAGGCTCTGAAGTAAATGTGTTACCCAAAAAGACATGGCATTGTATGAGAGAACCCACACTAGGCTATCCACCTATCCAATTGAAATTAGCTAATCAACACAATGTTCTACCAATTGTAAGGCTTAAAGGTGTGATAGTAGATTTGGATGGAGTGCACACTAAAGCATACTTTGAAGTAATAGAGATTGTAGACAACATAATACCATATCCAACATTTCTTGGACTGGATTAGGAATTTGAAAACCAAGCCATAATCAACTTGAATACAAGGAAAATCACATTTGAATCAGGTGAATACAGAGTCATTGTACCATTAGATCCTTTTAAGGAAAAAGGTTTGTAGAACCCACCTATTTAGATATAGAGGAAATCAACCAATTGTACAGAACCACCACTTGCAAAGAATATTATGTTAATCCAACTGCAGATGTGGTACTCAGCTGGAGAAGCATCGCATCATGTTCTTCTAACTCATATACAAGTTTTTAAAATTGGTAGCAAATATTACATGAAGTATCCACATGAAGGTGCGCAAGAATAGATCGTGCAGTAAGATAGGTTAGTACAAAGATAAGGGAACCTCCTAGTTTTCATGGGGTAAACGATCTAGAGGAATTTCTGACAAAATATGAGGAAGAAGTATTAGAGAATTAGAGGCTCTTAGCCCTAGATATTTCACTCAAGGCTACACCTGCAAGATGGTGGGGTGCGCAAAAAGGAACAATTCAAGACTGGTACCAATGTAAGTGATTATTGTGCATTAGATTCGATGCAAAATAGGGAAACAATAAAATGCAGAGGTATGATTGGAAACGAAAACCAACAACACACATGGAGAAGTGTAGAACACATTGTAAGATGACATCACCAGAAGAATGGCCTCATTACTTCATCTACACATTGGAAGAAATCCCAGAAATATGGTATGTAGACTAGGAGATGCATAGAGGTACTACTGAATGGATAGCATTACAAGAGAACTTTGTAGTAACTTTCTCATTTGAACATGAGAACCCCAACATTGATTCAACACTAAAGCAGATAAAAGGTGTAATATTTATTGATGAATCAGAGGTTGAACTCATGATAGAATATCAACAACAAAATAGATAGAAAATCAAAGAACTATTTTCATGCTATCATGTTGAAGAAGAGGCACCATATGAAGATGACACGCACAATATTCAGATTACAAAAATTTAAGGAAAAAGAGAGGTGGAAGGTCCATCTTTGGAGTCAAAATTTTTTATTGCACCAATCAAAGTGAATAAATTTAACATTGGGACCACTGACAACCACAAAATGACAAGTATTAGAGACTATTGGGATGAACAAATAGTAGAAATAATAACAAAGTTATTGCCCAATTATAGTGACATATTCCCAATAACCTTTCTAGAGATGAAAGGCATAGCAAGAGAGCTAGGAGAAATGAGGATACCTCTCAAACCTGAGGCAAGACCTGTCAGATAGAGACCTTATAGAATCAATCCAATATATAAGAAGAAAGTGAAAGCATAAATTGACATAATGTTAGAAGTTGGTATCATAGAACCAGTAGAGGAATCTAAATGGATAAGCCCTATGGTAGTACAAGAAAAGAAACAAGGGGGTATAAGTATCTGTGTAGATTTGAGAAAATTGAATGATGCTTGCTTACATGACCCTTTTCCTACCCCTTTCACAGATGAAGTATTAGAGAATGTGGGAGGCCAATAAGCATACTCATTTACAGATGGATTATCAGGTTACCATCAGATAAAAATAGCTCTAGAAGAAAGGTATAAGACTACTTTTGCTACAAAATGGGGATCCTACCAATACATAGTCATGCCTTTTGTGCTGAAGAATACACCAAACATATTTTCAAGAGTATTCATAACTACTTTTAAGGAATTCATACATCATTTTTTAGAAGTATATTTGGATGACTGGACTATGTATAGTCTATTAAAGGACCATGTAGACGTGTTAAGTTTAATGTTAGAAAGATGTAGACAATATAAGATATCATTGAATATCAAGAAGTGCATTTTTAGGACACCCTTTGGAATATCATTGGGACATATAGTCTATAAAAAAGGTTTACTGGTGGATCCTACTAAGATTGAAGTCATTATCAATTTACCACCACCAAAATCAGTGCGCTGGTTGAGAGAAACATTATGACATACAGGCTATTACAAGAAATTTATAAAAGGGTATGCGCAGATTACTCTGCCAATGGAAAAACTATTAAACAATGATATAATATTTCAATGGAATGAGGACTATCAATAAGGCTTGGACACCTTAAAATAAAATATGGTCACAACACCTATCCTAGTATTATCGGATTGGGAAGAGACATTTCATGTGCATGTAGATGCAACATCCATAGCACTTGGAGAAATTCTGGCACAACCAAGAGCAAGGGATTTAGACCATCCTATAGTCTTTGCAAGAAGAAAATTGTCAGAATCATAGCAGAATTACAACACCATAGAAAGATAAGTCCTAGCCATGGTATATGCACTTCAAAAGTTAAGGAACTATTTAATGGGGAAACATTTTAAGATGTTCACAACTCATTCGACCCTCAAATATCTAGTCAACAAGCCAGCCTTGGGGGGGAGGATCTGTAGATGGTTGTCGTTATTCCAAGAATTTGATTTCAAAGTGATAATCAAACCAAGGAAGCTGAATGCAAGACCTGATCACCTATCAAGGGTAACTAATGGAGAAGAACTTACCAACTTGGAAGACAACTTCCTTGATGCGCCAATATTTTCAGTACAAGTAGTTGATGAATATTTTGTTGACAATATTGAATACTTAAGTACATGGATTGTGCCACATGAATTTATCACTGTGCAGAAGAAAAATATGGTATTCATAGCTGGAGACTATCCACTGATTGTGGGACACTTATATAAAATGGGTGCAAACAACATTTTGAGAAGGTGTGTATTAGAACATGAAAAGCCTAGAATTTTGGCTGAAGCTCATGAGGGAATAGTTGGAGGAAATTGTGCAGGAAAAGATACCATGCAGAAGGTATTGTGCATAGAATTATGGTGGCCAAAAATCCATAGAGATGCTAAGAAATATTTCTAGACATGTGATGTCTGTCAAAGGGTGGGAAAACCCAACAAAATGGATGAGATGACCCTAAGACCACAAGTAACTTTACAAGTATTTGAAAAATGGGAAATAGACTTTTCCAAACCAATAAATCCACCAGTGAGAAGGTCAAGAGATAGATATATCATTACCACGACATAATACTTAATAATATGGGAAGAAGCAACACCATTCAAAGACTGCAATGCAGAGACAACAACACACTTCTTGTTTGAGCAAGTGATCACGAGATTTGGATGTCCAAGAGTTTTGATGAGTGACCAGGGTACTCACTTTATCAACAATACTATTAGGTCTATGGCTGAGGAGTTTGAAGTCTATCACGAGAAGAGTACACCATACCATCCTCAGGAAAATGGAACAGTAGAATATTTCAATAAGATCTTGGAGAATGCTTTGACAAAGATATGAAATGTTAATAGGGATGATTGGAACTTGAAAATTCCAGCAGTACTATGGGCATACATGACCACCTGTAAGAAGTTGACAGGATAGACACCATTCCTACTAGTTTATGGATAGGAAGAAATAATACCATTATAGTTTTTGGTACCCATTTTGTGCATAGCAACAATTACTAACATAAAATAAAGAGGCACAATCAAGGAGAGGTTGAATCAACTAATGGAGATGGAAGAAGAGAGGATTCTAGAAGGATTTCACCAAGAAGTACAAGAAGCAGGAGACAAATCCTAGCATGACAGACATATAAAGAGGAATAGATTCAATGAAGGATACCTAGTAATTCTCTATGACAATAGAAATTTTCAACATCCTGGTAAGTTTAGAATGCATTGGCTAGGGCCCTGTGAAGTAAATATTGTCACAGATGGAGAATCTGTACAACTAAAGGATCTGGTAGGAACAAAACTAAGAGGAATGATCAATGAGAGTCGACTAAAACTGTACAGGGATAGTTGACCTCCTAACACTTAAAAATTATAACATAGTAAGAAACCATGTACATAGTGTACTATAATAGAGATTAGGACAGAAAAAAGGTAAAAAGGAGAAAAAGAAGGAAAAAGAAATACAAAATTAGAAAAGAAAGAAAACACAAAAATACTAGGGAACAGTGTGCATAGAGTGAGTGGAATCAATGCAAAAAAAAAAGAATGTTTGTGCACAACATATGATTAATAGAAAGAAAAACATCGCGCACTAAGGAAAAATCACAACAAAAATGCATTGTGCACTTAAAACGTTCAGCGCACTGGAAAAGGGACCAATGGTCAGAAAAGTAAAATATGGCGGTTAGGGAAAAAATGCGTGAATTGGAGGAATTTATAGAATTAAATGAAGTGTACTTGAAAAGACTCATCCCATTAATCACGGTCAAGGAAGATTCTCTATGAAGCTTTAGAGTATTCATGGCACCCTCTATATAAAGGGGAAACACATGCAAAATAACACTTATTGTGGTATTGAAAATTCATGGAGTTAGAGAGCACATAGACGAATAAGTGAGTGCACAGTGTGAACCAATCAAACCCTATTCAACAAAATCAAACATTACCCGCTATGGCACCACCAAAGATTAGAAAATGAAGCCAGACTATAAGGAAAACCATGAGCATCCTTAGGGCACTGCATGAAACCATGGAGGTTGAGTAAGAAATGGCCCAAAGAGAGGGAATTGTCGATGTCAATGCAATTCCCTCCCCATAGGTCAAGCCAGTGATCCCCACACTGGTAGAGGAGGAACAACAAGCCCCAATGATGGTTGAAATGGAAGTTGATTTGCACGACAGTGCGTAGGGCCACCAAACAAGTGACACATGCAACCTACAACAACCTGCGAGGACCGAAGTAGCCCAAAGAAAAAATGGGGATGCTAGTGAGCAGACAGAGCCTATGATGCTAATACCACAACATGAAACAAGGTCCATGTAGTAGCAGGAAGTGGTGGTAGAAGACATAACCAGGTAGCCAGATTCATGCGCAGAGGAGAGACAAGCGTGTCGATAAGAAGAAAGGGAAAATAGCACATGGCACGGCCCTCGCACAAGCAACCTGATGTAGAAATCTACTACCGCACATCCCAGAGGGAGTGCATGCCATGCCAACACTTTTGGGTTGCATGGAAAAGCTAAAGTATCTGAACCACAATGTGGCTGACGCTGGCAAATTCCTAGAATTTTCACAACATGTTTACATGGACAGTATAGGTATAGTTCCATTTGGCGATCCCATGATGCAATTAAAACAATGGGAAGCATGACTGGAGAAAACAAGGATCCTAAACTTAGTATAGAGTTCCCACTTTAGCAGGGGAAAGGGGTAGATAACTGCGTGAAGAAGTTGATGGAAGTCCTCCATGGAGGATTCCTATGGATGGAGGATTATGTCTCCATTGACGTGGAATTGATCATGTTCATCACAGGTATGTCGTTAATGGGTGAGAGTACCATGTAGTACCTAGATGAAAAGATGAAGGAGAAGGGTCTTGCTGAGTAAATGAAGAAAACATACGGCATAGAGAAGAGTTCGTGCAGAATCATAATAAAAAGAATCAGTGACGCAACCACCAGGATGGCCATAAAATTCATGGCTTGCATGTTGTTAAGGAAGTGTCACAAGGAGGAAGTCCCTGCAGGGGTTGTCGCAATTGTATCCCAGTACACTAATGAAACCATGCTCAGTTGGTCCCCCTACCTATTGAACTTGTTCCTCGATGACTGTAAAGATGCATAGGACTTGGGGACATCATTTCACTATTCATGGTTGTTGATCTTGATACCATTGGTCGAGTGGAGGGAATCTCCATACTCGCACATTTTTGACAGAATAGGTTGTTTCTGCGTAACATGGTATACATCAATGGGGAGCACGTCAGACCCCAAGAGAAGAAGCAATTACACAAGTACCTTTTCATGATACCTAAGTGACATCTAAGGAAGTATAGATAACATCTGGAGGATCACACCAAAATTAGTCGCACAGTACTATGACATAAGAAAATTTAGAGTGACACGACATAGTATGTGGATCTAGGCATGCATGGATCCAACCAAGGAATGGTTACAAATTGAGTACAACATCAAGGAAGAAGAAGTTGAAATAGAAATGCGAGATTGGCAAGACGACTGGAAGATACCAGTCATTAGTAGGGAAGTGCCTATGGGAAAAGAGGTAGAAGTAGGGGGATCAAAGACACCTGAAGGAGATAGAGTTTCACCTAAAAATTCAAAGCCTAGTCAGAAGTCAGCATGATAGAAGAAGGGGAGTGCGCCAAAGAACGATGTGCAGGAATGAAAAAAGGACACTACCCCAGCACAAGGAGAACAAGGAGTGGGGGACAGAATGACACAAGAAACCACCCCACAAGAAACAAGGGAAACCAAGCAGCCAATCATATGCACAGGAGGGTCATGCAAGAAGGTCAAGGAACATAAAAATATGTTGAAGTATACAATAATTGAGGATGATGTTGACCTTGTCACAGAACGATTACAAGATCGTGTAGCTAAGAACTTCAAAAAATATCCACACCAACGAGGCAGAATCCAAAATGAGTTGGCAGATATAAGGCAAGTATTAGAATGAATATAGGTAGTGCAAAGACCTAAAAGAGGAATAAATCCCTTCCCCAAAATAAAATAAGTAGAGGCAAGGACTGCACCGAGTGAACAAGACACCATCCAAACCATAGTGTAGGCGAGTCCAAACTTTCAAATCACATCAGACATGCCGCAAATGGACAAAGGCATAGCCCAGACACCACTAAAGGATATGGTGTAGTTCGAGTTGGTACTGGAAAGGATACCAACCAAGGCATTATAAAATATTCAAATCATTGTCACAAAGGAAGTGTAATCACGTGCAAGGAAATATGCGACAAAGTTGCAACAAACAAAGAATGGCAGGGATACCTTGGAATTGGTAGTCGAGAAGGTAAAGCTTGAAACAAAGGAGGAAATAGAATGTGTATATAGGTTAGAGAAGGGATTGATAGTGGTGTATAACCACATCCCAAACATCGCACAAGAAGAAAAGAGAAGTGCAGAGGAGAAGATAAAACTCATTGCAAAAACTGTTAATCAATACAGACAAGAGATCATGAAACTAAANAAGCAGATAAAAGGTGTAATATTTATTGATGAATCAGAGGTTGAACTCATGATAGAATATCAACAACAAAATAGATAGAAAATCAAAGAACTATTTTCATGCTATCATGTTGAAGAAGAGGCACCATATGAAGATGACACGCACAATATTCAGATTACAAAAATTTAAGGAAAAAGAGAGGTGGAAGGTCCATCTTTGGAGTCAAAATTTTTTATTGCACCAATCAAAGTGAATAAATTTAACATTGGGACCACTGACAACCACAAAATGACAAGTATTAGAGACTATTGGGATGAACAAATAGTAGAAATAATAACAAAGTTATTGCCCAATTATAGTGACATATTCCCAATAACCTTTCTAGAGATGAAAGGCATAGCAAGAGAGCTAGGAGAAATGAGGATACCTCTCAAACCTGAGGCAAGACCTGTCAGATAGAGACCTTATAGAATCAATCCAATATATAAGAAGAAAGTGAAAGCATAAATTGACATAATGTTAGAAGTTGGTATCATAGAACCAGTAGAGGAATCTAAATGGATAAGCCCTATGGTAGTACAAGAAAAGAAACAAGGGGGTATAAGTATCTGTGTAGATTTGAGAAAATTGAATGATGCTTGCTTACATGACCCTTTTCCTACCCCTTTCACAGATGAAGTATTAGAGAATGTGGGAGGCCAATAAGCATACTCATTTACAGATGGATTATCAGGTTACCATCAGATAAAAATAGCTCTAGAAGAAAGGTATAAGACTACTTTTGCTACAAAATGGGGATCCTACCAATACATAGTCATGCCTTTTGTGCTGAAGAATACACCAAACATATTTTCAAGAGTATTCATAACTACTTTTAAGGAATTCATACATCATTTTTTAGAAGTATATTTGGATGACTGGACTATGTATAGTCTATTAAAGGACCATGTAGACGTGTTAAGTTTAATGTTAGAAAGATGTAGACAATATAAGATATCATTGAATATCAAGAAGTGCATTTTTAGGACACCCTTTGGAATATCATTGGGACATATAGTCTATAAAAAAGGTTTACTGGTGGATCCTACTAAGATTGAAGTCATTATCAATTTACCACCACCAAAATCAGTGCGCTGGTTGAGAGAAACATTATGACATACAGGCTATTACAAGAAATTTATAAAAGGGTATGCGCAGATTACTCTGCCAATGGAAAAACTATTAAACAATGATATAATATTTCAATGGAATGAGGACTATCAATAAGGCTTGGACACCTTAAAATAAAATATGGTCACAACACCTATCCTAGTATTATCGGATTGGGAAGAGACATTTCATGTGCATGTAGATGCAACATCCATAGCACTTGGAGAAATTCTGGCACAACCAAGAGCAAGGGATTTAGACCATCCTATAGTCTTTGCAAGAAGAAAATTGTCAGAATCATAGCAGAATTACAACACCATAGAAAGATAAGTCCTAGCCATGGTATATGCACTTCAAAAGTTAAGGAACTATTTAATGGGGAAACATTTTAAGATGTTCACAACTCATTCGACCCTCAAATATCTAGTCAACAAGCCAGCCTTGGGGGGGAGGATCTGTAGATGGTTGTCGTTATTCCAAGAATTTGATTTCAAAGTGATAATCAAACCAAGGAAGCTGAATGCAAGACCTGATCACCTATCAAGGGTAACTAATGGAGAAGAACTTACCAACTTGGAAGACAACTTCCTTGATGCGCCAATATTTTCAGTACAAGTAGTTGATGAATATTTTGTTGACAATATTGAATACTTAAGTACATGGATTGTGCCACATGAATTTATCACTGTGCAGAAGAAAAATATGGTATTCATAGCTGGAGACTATCCACTGATTGTGGGACACTTATATAAAATGGGTGCAAACAACATTTTGAGAAGGTGTGTATTAGAACATGAAAAGCCTAGAATTTTGGCTGAAGCTCATGAGGGAATAGTTGGAGGAAATTGTGCAGGAAAAGATACCATGCAGAAGGTATTGTGCATAGAATTATGGTGGCCAAAAATCCATAGAGATGCTAAGAAATATTTCTAGACATGTGATGTCTGTCAAAGGGTGGGAAAACCCAACAAAATGGATGAGATGACCCTAAGACCACAAGTAACTTTACAAGTATTTGAAAAATGGGAAATAGACTTTTCCAAACCAATAAATCCACCAGTGAGAAGGTCAAGAGATAGATATATCATTACCACGACATAATACTTAATAATATGGGAAGAAGCAACACCATTCAAAGACTGCAATGCAGAGACAACAACACACTTCTTGTTTGAGCAAGTGATCACGAGATTTGGATGTCCAAGAGTTTTGATGAGTGACCAGGGTACTCACTTTATCAACAATACTATTAGGTCTATGGCTGAGGAGTTTGAAGTCTATCACGAGAAGAGTACACCATACCATCCTCAGGAAAATGGAACAGTAGAATATTTCAATAAGATCTTGGAGAATGCTTTGACAAAGATATGAAATGTTAATAGGGATGATTGGAACTTGAAAATTCCAGCAGTACTATGGGCATACATGACCACCTGTAAGAAGTTGACAGGATAGACACCATTCCTACTAGTTTATGGATAGGAAGAAATAATACCATTATAGTTTTTGGTACCCATTTTGTGCATAGCAACAATTACTAACATAAAATAAAGAGGCACAATCAAGGAGAGGTTGAATCAACTAATGGAGATGGAAGAAGAGAGGATTCTAGAAGGATTTCACCAAGAAGTACAAGAAGCAGGAGACAAATCCTAGCATGACAGACATATAAAGAGGAATAGATTCAATGAAGGATACCTAGTAATTCTCTATGACAATAGAAATTTTCAACATCCTGGTAAGTTTAGAATGCATTGGCTAGGGCCCTGTGAAGTAAATATTGTCACAGATGGAGAATCTGTACAACTAAAGGATCTGGTAGGAACAAAACTAAGAGGAATGATCAATGAGAGTCGACTAAAACTGTACAGGGATAGTTGACCTCCTAACACTTAAAAATTATAACATAGTAAGAAACCATGTACATAGTGTACTATAATAGAGATTAGGACAGAAAAAAGGTAAAAAGGAGAAAAAGAAGGAAAAAGAAATACAAAATTAGAAAAGAAAGAAAACACAAAAATACTAGGGAACAGTGTGCATAGAGTGAGTGGAATCAATGCAAAAAAAAAAGAATGTTTGTGCACAACATATGATTAATAGAAAGAAAAACATCGCGCACTAAGGAAAAATCACAACAAAAATGCATTGTGCACTTAAAACGTTCAGCGCACTGGAAAAGGGACCAATGGTCAGAAAAGTAAAATATGGCGGTTAGGGAAAAAATGCGTGAATTGGAGGAATTTATAGAATTAAATGAAGTGTACTTGAAAAGACTCATCCCATTAATCACGGTCAAGGAAGATTCTCTATGAAGCTTTAGAGTATTCATGGCACCCTCTATATAAAGGGGAAACACATGCAAAATAACACTTATTGTGGTATTGAAAATTCATGGAGTTAGAGAGCACATAGACGAATAAGTGAGTGCACAGTGTGAACCAATCAAACCCTATTCAACAAAATCAAACATTACCCGCTATGGCACCACCAAAGATTAGAAAATGAAGCCAGACTATAAGGAAAACCATGAGCATCCTTAGGGCACTGCATGAAACCATGGAGGTTGAGTAAGAAATGGCCCAAAGAGAGGGAATTGTCGATGTCAATGCAATTCCCTCCCCATAGGTCAAGCCAGTGATCCCCACACTGGTAGAGGAGGAACAACAAGCCCCAATGATGGTTGAAATGGAAGTTGATTTGCACGACAGTGCGTAGGGCCACCAAACAAGTGACACATGCAACCTACAACAACCTGCGAGGACCGAAGTAGCCCAAAGAAAAAATGGGGATGCTAGTGAGCAGACAGAGCCTATGATGCTAATACCACAACATGAAACAAGGTCCATGTAGTAGCAGGAAGTGGTGGTAGAAGACATAACCAGGTAGCCAGATTCATGCGCAGAGGAGAGACAAGCGTGTCGATAAGAAGAAAGGGAAAATAGCACATGGCACGGCCCTCGCACAAGCAACCTGATGTAGAAATCTACTACCGCACATCCCAGAGGGAGTGCATGCCATGCCAACACTTTTGGGTTGCATGGAAAAGCTAAAGTATCTGAACCACAATGTGGCTGACGCTGGCAAATTCCTAGAATTTTCACAACATGTTTACATGGACAGTATAGGTATAGTTCCATTTGGCGATCCCATGATGCAATTAAAACAATGGGAAGCATGACTGGAGAAAACAAGGATCCTAAACTTAGTATAGAGTTCCCACTTTAGCAGGGGAAAGGGGTAGATAACTGCGTGAAGAAGTTGATGGAAGTCCTCCATGGAGGATTCCTATGGATGGAGGATTATGTCTCCATTGACGTGGAATTGATCATGTTCATCACAGGTATGTCGTTAATGGGTGAGAGTACCATGTAGTACCTAGATGAAAAGATGAAGGAGAAGGGTCTTGCTGAGTAAATGAAGAAAACATACGGCATAGAGAAGAGTTCGTGCAGAATCATAATAAAAAGAATCAGTGACGCAACCACCAGGATGGCCATAAAATTCATGGCTTGCATGTTGTTAAGGAAGTGTCACAAGGAGGAAGTCCCTGCAGGGGTTGTCGCAATTGTATCCCAGTACACTAATGGAACCATGCTCAGTTGGTCCCCCTACCTATTGAACTTGTTCCTCGATGACTGGAAAGATGCATAGGAGTTGGGGACATAATTTCACTATTCATGGTTGTTGATCTTGATACCATTGGTCGAGTGGAGGGAATCTCCATACTCGCACATTTTTGATAGAATAGGTTGTTTCTGCGTAACGTGGTATACATCAATAGGGAGCACGTCAGACCCCAAGAGAAGAAGCAATTACACAAGTACCTTTGCATGATACCTAAGTGACATCTAAGGAAGTATAGGTAACACCTGGAGGATCACACCAAAATTAGTCGCACTGTACTATGACATAAGAAGATTTAGAGTGACATGACATAGTATGTGGATCTAGGCATGCATGGATCCAAACAAGGAATGGTTGCAAATTGAGTACAACATCAAGGAAGAAGAAGTTGAAATAGAAATGCGAGATTGGCAAGACGACTGGAAGATACCAGTCATTAGTAGGGAAGTGCCTATGGGAAAAGAGGTAGAAGTAGGGGGATCAAAGACACATGCAGGAGCTAGAGTTGCACCTAAAAATTTAAATCCTAGTCAGAAGTCAGCAGGATAGAAGAAGGGGAGTGCGCCAAAGAACGATGTGCAGGAATGAAAAAAGGACACTACCCCAGCACAAGGAGAACAAGGAGTGGGGGACAAAATGACACAAGAAACCACCCCACAAGAAACAAGGGAAACCAAGCAGCCAATCATATGCACATGAGGGTCGTGCAAGAAGGTCAAGGAACATAAAAATATGTTGAAGTATACAATAATTGAGGATGATGTTGACCTTGTCGTAGAAGGATTACAAGATCGTGTAGCTAAGAACTTCGAAAAATCTCCACACCAATGAGGCAGAATCCAAAATGAGTTGGCAGATATAAGGCAAGTATTGGAATGAATATAGGTAGTGCAAAGACCTAAAAGAGGAATAAATCCCTTCCCCAAAACAAAATAAGTAGAGGCAAGGACTGCACCGAGCGAACAAGACACCATCCAAACCACAGTGTAGGCAAGTCCAAACTTTCAAATCACATCAGACATGCCGCAATGGACAAAGGCGTAGCCCAGACACCACTGAAGGATATGGTGCAGTTTGATTTGGTACTGGAAAGGATACCAACCAAGGCATTATAAAATATTCAAATCATTGTCACAAAGGAAGTGTAATCACGCGTAAGGAAATATGCGACAAAGTTGCAACAAACAAAGAATGGCAGGGATACCTTGAAATTGGTAGTCGAGAAGGTAAAGCTCGAAACAAAGGAGGAAATAGAATGTGTAGATAGGTTGGAGAAGGGATTGATAGTGGTGTATAACCACATCCCAAACATCGCATAAGAAGAAAAGAGAAGTGCAGAGGAGAAGATAAAACTCATTGCAAAAACCGTTAATCAATACAGACAAGAGATCACGAAACTAAACAAAAGGCTCAATCCCATGACTCATCCTAAGGTCCCAGAGCAAAGGAAAGAAGAATTTTCACTCCAAATGGAAGAAATGGAGAAACAATTAAGCACAACATAAGAACTCTTCAATGAAGCCATGCAACTCTGGACAACGCTGGAAGAGGACGAGCGGGTCCAACAGTGGGACCAAGAAGAGGAAATATTGAGCACAACAATACAATAGCTCAAACAAACAAACAAAAAAACAATGATCATCACAGAGCGCTTGAAGGGTACCCAAGACAAGAAGTAGCTGTAGACAAAGTTGAAAGAAACATAGATTGTGAAGAAAATATAAGTGCAAGTGGAACCACTTAAAGAGAAGGAAACATAGATGATCGTGTCATTGGAGGAGGAAAAGAAAAACATGGCACAAGAACAGACAGAGGGAGCAACACTAATCTAGGAGGAGATCATAGAGAAAACAATGGAATCACTCATAGGAAAAGTCATGCAGATCAAGGAAAAAGGAAGGGAAGTCGCCGACAAGTTCCATAGCCTGGCAGAGGTTGTTTAGGGAGCACACACTACCTGGGTGGCTCGAGACGAGCCACATTTCAGTGTTGGGGGCTTGTTTGGTGTAGGCCTATTTGGAGGTAAGGTCTAGTTTTGGAATTTCAACCCCAATTTTGTAGAAGAACAGTTGGCAGGAAAATAAACATGTGTTAGGGAAAGCCACATGCAAAGGAGGAAAGCATGCAAGGCGTGCAAGAAAGAAAACCTAACCATGTTAGGGTTAGGGTTTTGGTAAGAGATTTTGACAACTAAAAATATTTTAAATTAGTATAAATAAGAGCCTAGGAGGTATAGGTCAGGGTTCATGATCAGTTGTTGGTTGGTTCATTGTCAGGTTTTGGTTTGAAGTTGTTCTTGTTGGCTCTGATTAGTTTGGACACTAGTTCAATTTGACTATTGTAGTTATAATGTATTTTTGGTAATTTGTTGAGTTGTAGAAAAAATAAAGTATCTATTTCTTGAGGGTTAGATCATAGGCTGAGGAGCCCAGTGTGATCTAGTCTTCCTCACAGAGGTTTTTGAACCTTTTTCATGATTGTATGATTAGAGATATAGTGCACACAATGAAATATTTTTTAGCAAACCTAATAAAAGAGCCTAAGAAGCCAGATCTTTGTGTATGTATCCCAGGAGGGGGTGAACCATGATAAAATCAATGTTATGTTTGTTGTTTATTACATATTTACCTTCTGTCAGTAGTTATATCATGAATGGGTGAATGAATGATTCAGTTAGATCTATTAGAATGCATGCATAGGCTTAACAAATGAATGAATCTTAGGAATAATAGAGAGAGTAATAAGATTAGAGCCTGAAGAAGATCAATTATAATCCTAGATCCCAACTCTTTCCTAGACTCCAAGCACTTGAGAATTGCAGTCACCCATAGAAATATCTCAGGTGAGACTGCGTAGTACATTCTGTGTGTTGTGTTTCCTTCTGGTTTACCAAGAGGGTTGATATTTTTAGAGGATTTTGTTGAAAACCTATTTAGATTTGAACCTGGGTTATCCCAAGAAGTAGATAGAGAGATTAATAACCAACAAATGGTTATGTTGTGAGATGAAACTACATGGGATCCGTAGAAGAATCATGCAGAGAATGAAGATACAAAAAGGAATGTTCAAGTCGTGGAATCCAATGAAGGCAGAGATTGAAATATCATTAAAAACAAAGGAACTTGAATTTGCACAGAAGGATAACAAAAACCCTAGGATAAGACCGCGCAAATATCTTGATAAATAAGTGTTTAGGGACTTGCATGAGGTATTCTTCTATTATTTCCCACATGTTTTGCAGGAGTAGCTACTGAGGTTAAAACACAACCACCCTACAAATCGAATAAAACATATTGAGTGGAATCTTGTGGAGATTGCACAATTACAACATGTTAAAAACAAATTTACGTGTGCAATAGATTTTTGGTTAGACAATATTGTTGCAAGATTTATCACAAAATTTGCAGTAGATACAACAAATTCTTATAGTACAGTAGAGCAAGAGTTTCTAAATGAACCTAAAGGTAGGTATATCAAATCATTGTATACTTCAATCAAGATTTTAGTGTATAACAATAGTGTGATGACTATGGAATCAGATAACTAAACTAACCTACGTGCATGGCGGAAAGGGGTAAGCACTGACAAGAGGTGGAGAGATGGAGGAAGATATGAATAAGGGAAATAATAAGGAGGACATGGACCCAATCATGATTGAAGAATATTAAATAAAATAGATAATGACAACAGCTAGAAAGATGCTCAAAGGAGTACCCTACCAATATAAGATGAATAATAATAAGAGAGACATATCTGATATAGAGGGATTGGAAAGTAATGAGGAAGAGGTAGAGGATATCTAGGTTTTGGATCAGATTGAGGAAATCCTGCATGCAACATATGAGAGGAAGACAGGTGGTTCAAGGGAAGGAACAAAAGGTAGAACCCCATTCTAGGTCAATTTCAGTGTGGAACCCATAACCCCATGTGTGACTAGTACACTAGAAAGAACACCACCATTTAGACAACCTAATTTTAGTGAAAGAAAGACAACAGNCATTACTGCCTTGTTTTTCCCACACCTGCCTTGCATGAAGAAATGATCACAAACCAAAGACAATGTCAATTGTCCATTCAATTTCTATCTAAACTAATTGAGTTGATTAACAACCCAATCTATCCATTGTCATTCAGGCTTGCATTGTAAGTTGAAGGAAAATAGTACTTATAACTAGATAAAGTTCACTAGATATATTGGGATTTAAAATCATGATCAATTGTTAATGATCAATTATAGAAGAAATTGTAGACAAACTTGGGAGCAATATTTAGGGTCTGACTTACACACGGAAGTTAAATGCAAATACAAAAATTTCAGTAGTAGCTGACAAATAACACTTAAGAATGCAAATCATCCACAAAATGTATATCAAATACTCATCGACGATGTCAAAAATTTAAATTGCACACATAAATAAGAACAACACACTGGGAAATCAAACTCCTAACAATCATGATGCTAATTAAATCTACATGGCTAGCTACAACACCAAAAGCATGTAACTTTAAATTAAAAACCAATTTCATTGCAAACAAGCTGCATTTACAGACTAATAACTAGAACAATAGAGGCTCAAATTGTTGACAAACAACTAACAAGTTACTGGAAAAATAACTCAAAAAGAATCCCAAAAGACTCACCAATTCTGCCCTGTTCTTAATTTTCTTGACATATTTTCTCTTGGGCTAACTGGTCCATAATTGGATCCCGGAGCCAAGATGGGGTCCAAGAAGGCCTAAAAATCAAAGTGCTCAGAATCTATTCAAAACAGATGCGTATGTAGACCTCATCGATACGAACCCAAAGCAACTTGAACGGGCTCAAACAGACATCGTATGACCAAGATATCGCGATCTGTTCGTTTTTCCAAACAAGCAAAATTTGTTGACTGTACAATATGTACAGTCCGTACAGTGCTGACGAGGTAGCTAACTGTACAAGTCGTACGACTGTACAGGTGATGTTGCAGTGATGCATTTGCGCTAACTATGTAGTTGATGGTCGACAGATGGATGAGTGATATGGTGACATGTGGCACCACTCCAAGGGTGACACGTGGCATGTCCGTATAGATGATGTGGCAAGGTCATACAGTTGTACAACACATGGTAGTTGGATGATGTGGAAGGAGAGTGGCATGTGATAGGGCAGGCACAGTGGTAGTTGCATGGACCAGTCATATTTGGACATGTGTCATGTTCATAGGCAAGTGTGATGGTGCCACGTGGCCTAGTCCTGGGTTGCCACGTGGCACCCCATCATTGGATAGTTGTATTTGCAAAAATTATATGACTCCACGAGAGTCGACCCCATGACCTCTGGTCCAGGCAAACGTTTTGGCAGGGTCGGGCTACAAGCCCACCGTAGGTGTTGCTTGTAAACGATAGTTTAAATCAAACATTTAAACTTA
>JZKD02S0208699.1:0-22133 GCA_000966675.3 Picea glauca
CAGGAGTGGACCAAGGCCATATGCATTGAGAATGAATCAGAAAATCAGCAAGCAATGCAACAAACAAGCACAGTGGAGGAAGGACCTGATGCAGTGCTTTTCCTTTTTACACAAAGAAATTTCGTAGGGGAAAGTATTGATGATGTTTTTCAGGATCCATTTGTATCATGTTTGCAAGAAGAAAGTGAGCCTAGGCTCATTGATTTATTCAATGGAAAGTGTATTTCCAAATGTTTCTTTGACGCGCCTTCAAGTAGGAATTATCTCTGGTGCTTAAGGAAGCACATTTCAAAGCTTCAAACAATTGAAAAAATGATGAAATGGCTTCATTGGTTGTTTCATGTAACTTGAATGCTTCATTTTCCCAATAATTAGAGTAAGTGTGTGCAATAAGCTTATTGGATAAGCATCGTTTTCGTCATTTTTGTCAGTTTCAGTTTTCATTTGCATTTAGTTTCAATTAAAGGTCAGATCAAAGAAGATTGTAGGAGTTAAAGGTTGGGACCAGCCCTAGGATAAGGCACTGAAACTACAAGTGTTCTTAGAGCTTCACAGGGAGGACTATATCCCCCATGGAGCCTATGTTAGCACAAAAATTTGTAGCCAGAAGAGGCTTGCCTCTCCATAAGAAACTAAATAACCTCTACATGCATATACATGATTATAACCTACCGACTCAAGGTTCTTGATTAGTCTCATCATACATAAGAGCACAGACATTCCATAGCTCCATGGCACTGCGGAATTTTTTATATAACATGGTCTGCCATTTTACTACCTAAAATGCTACCAAATCTGTTAAGTAGTGTAATGATGGCACTATGAATTCCATAGGTTGTTACCAAATCTGTTTTCATGCTGGATGCTACCAAATCTGTCAAATTTTAAGTGATGTAGCTGAGAATTATGATGGCACTACCAAATTTCACGCAGACACATAGACGGGCAATACGGAAATTTTGACAGAGACCAAATTGTGTAGAGTTATTTTGAAAGGACGTTTATGCTAGTTTTGAGTGACTAACTTAAAATTTGTATTATGAACAAATGAGAAGGTATTTTTGAAAAATGGAGGAGGTTTTTGTTCATCACATACTAAATAACAAAAACCTCTCTCATTTTTGCAAAATATGTTATGGTTAGATAGATATTAGACATAAAAGTGGCATGACAGAATGTGTTGCAGAAACTCTGTTTTAGACTGTTGAAATGATATTTTTGACCATATGACTTCCAGGATCATTTCCAGGTGAACCAGGATGAATTTTCAAAATATGAATGAGATTTTTGTCAATAATGGGCCCATGAACATTAACCTCTTTTATTTTTCACACAGGTGTCACGGATTGGGAGATTCGAAAGAATCTTTGAGCCCTATGTTTTCAGTTTTTGTGATTTCCTGTTTGAGACATGTTTTTCTGACACCTGTTGCAGCCAGATGGAGATGAAATTAAAGAAAATGAGAGAGGATTTTCTTCATAACAATATTTTCTACAAAAACCATTCTCATATTTTACACAGATGTTATGGTTTGAGAATTACAAGTGGTGTTTGGAAGCTTATTTTTCAGAATTTCGCCTCCTGAAAAGCAGGAAATTAGTTAAAACGTGTCATTTTTTGTTTGTAGTTGTTTCTATTTTGGGAAATGGGTTGGAGTTTGAATGGGTGAGTTGGAAAGGACCTATATGGATATATATTCATTGTACAAGAGGGTAGGGGGGTTGGATTCATGAGCCAAGAGAGGCTAAAGAGAAGGAGCAGGCAATTTTCCTGTGTGTATTCATTTGTAAGCCTGTGGGCATTTTATGATTGTAAGCATTACTGATATTGGCGACTCATGAGAGCTGTGATTTCAGATTGTAACTCTTTTACTTATATTTATTCTTATTTGAATATATTTCATATTTGAGGATCAAAGGCTGCCAATGATTTATGGATCCCTAAGCAGCAGAGGATCTACTGTATTTTGCCCATCAGTCATTGTTTATATTCAAGTATTTGTTGATTCATTAAATTGAGAGGATATTTGTCAAGTGAAAATTCTATCTTATGTTTTCCTTCTTCATTCTTCCACCTATCAACATATAATCTTGTTTCCTGTTGATCAGCTTTAGTGCCTTCGATGAGTAGAATGTTTGTGAATCCATTGCCCATTGGTGTAGCCTACTAATCTGCAGTTTGCTTCCCTCTCCCTTTCTTTCTCCATCTTGCTGATCCAACTATTCAAAACCAAAATTATATTTTACATTCTGATGGGTGTTGATATTACACTTTAGCAGTCAAAGTGTGACTTTCAGTGCTAACACACGTGGTGATATATCGGGCGTGGTTTGGAGTTTGGAGCTCCGGTAGGTTAAAACATCGCAATCTCCAAAAACTCTCGAATGTTGAATTTACAAAGTGATGTGGACCGTTGATCCTTAGATCCCTCAGGATCCCTCTCAACCATTGATTTAAGGACTCCATTGAGAACCCCTCTTAACTTCCCAGCCAACCAGGACACATCATGGAAGCGAAACATGGCCCCTTCCCTTGTCCTCTGTCAAATGTCATTCGTTGGACCTGAGCCATTGGATGAGAGGACATGTGGTAGGAAATCCTACAGTCTGGATACTTGGCACTATAGAGGAACTTGGCCAAGAGTATTCAAACTATGAATACTCCCGAAGTCGTGAACGACGGAGTAAATCTCAACCGTTGACAAGTACAGAACACGTGGTGTTAGATCTTATAGTCCGGAGACTTGGCACTCTGTGGGTTTCGATATGTGGTGATTTGATAAGCTATGAATCCCAGAGTTGCGAAGCAATGAGATCCATGGATCTATGGATCTATGTCGACAGAACTCGACCATGATATCTAAAGGACATTAGAAGGTTGTTTGTCTGGGGTTGACATGGCTTACTAATGTCATGTAGAGTGATGTGGACCTGCAACTAAGGTGCCACATGTCACTAGGATATGGACGTTTTGCAGATCCCTTATGCCTATTAGGGCGTGACACGTATCACCCCCTAATGAGGGCATGTGTCACCCCTAGTCCTTGCTACGTGTCAGCCCCTGGTACGTGCCCACTTGGCCAAAGTGTTTGGTGAAGTGACCGGGAGTCCGAGACTTTGGGACTCTAGAGAATTTGAGGTGTAGTATCGTAGAGAGACCAAAAGGCCTGAAGGTCGGAGCCACATGGCAAGCTTAATGCACTTTGGGATTTCAGGACTCCGGGAGGTCTCATGCATAAACAAAGAAAAAGGGGCACTCAACACTAAAGTATTGAACATCGAATTACCGTTAGGCGTACACCTTAACAAGGAGGAAGATCCACCATCGGATTTAATGATGGATGGATCTCCACCATAGATATAGGAGGGTTGGGATCACTGGGACTTCGGGGAATTTTGGATGATATGTATGAGAATGGACCCACGTGGCCCTTGACTAATAATGCCCAAAGAGCTTCGGGAAGCAATAACTTGCAAACCAGAACTCAGATTTCATTATGATGGCGACTGTTAGAAAGCTCGTGGTGGGCAAAAGCCGATGGAAATATTGGAATTAGGATTTGAGATAGTTAAGGAAAATGAAATTATGATGATCCACCCCTTAAAAGAGTATTTAGGGGTCGGGTGTGTTACAAATTGGTATTAGAGCATGGAAACAACACTTGGCCTTCTTGGGCTCATGCACGAGTCGCATAAATTTTTTTTATTAGAGAACTTTAAGGGGTAACACCCTACCTTACCCCCTTCTATAAGATACTTGTATGAACCTCTGCTGAAGAGAGGAATGAAACCTTCTATTGTTGATATATTTTTTGGAAATCTGCATTGTATGTTGCTAATGTTTTCAAATAAAGAATTTGACTTCACTTTGCAATGATACGTGTTGTTCATGAATTAGTATGTCATTAACTAATAGAATTTTTTTTATCATCACTCAAGCAGTCAACGAACAACAGGAAAAATACAGTGTAAGGGACGGTGGCACACCATCAGTTGGGGGAAAGCTCCCACAGTAGAGAGGAAGAATCTAATGAAAGGAGGGTGGTGGAAATCCCTCCATATTTTGTCGAAACTGTAAGAAGCCTCATGGCATAATTACAGATTTGTAAGGTTGATAATGAAAGGCTGATAAAGGAACATGAAAAGAAAACTGAAATTAATGTAGTGTTACTACAAAGAATATCAGATATACAAAGGCAACTACAACATGGTCCAACTACCAGTCATGTGAATAGACATCATACTAAGAAAAATCCAATTCCACTTGAGATACAAAAACATGGTCCTGAAAGTGGCCACACCGGGAGGAGAACATCAGGAAGGCCCAATGTGGAGCCAAGAGACACTCACTGGAAGATTCCTCTAAGGACATTGACAACTCCAAGGAATAATCTAGTGGAAAAACTAGTTCCCATTCTCAGAAGAGAAGAAAGAAGAGGAAATATTCCAAGACTCATGACCCTGAAGAGTTCAAGGAAGTCAAACCACTCACCTTTGATGGAGATATTAAGAAGGGGGAAGAAGCATAAGTTTGTCTACTTGGCTTGAAGAAGTACTTCAGAGTCCATGAATACTCTGAAAACTTAAAGGCTCAAATAGCTATTTTCAACCTGAATGGGAAATCTTCCATTTGATGGGAGGACCTTAGGAATGTGAAAGGAAACCATGAGAAGGAATTGTCATGGAAACAATTTGAGAAATACTTAAAGAAGAAGTATCTATCAGAAAATTAATTTGATGGGAAGACCAAGGAGTTCTATGAACTTAAGCTGGGACAACTCACCATAGATGAATATAGCAACAAATTTCTTGAGCTGATGAGGTATGTTCCTTACATAAAGGATGAAAAAGTAAAGATGCAATGATTTATTAGTGGATTACCTCAGTCCTATCCGGACATAATTGATTTTGATGAGACAGAGACTTTCGAATATACTATTCGAAAGGAAAGGTATTGCTATGAGAAATTCAAGAATAAGACAGAACCCCATGATCACTGGAAGAAGAAAAAAAATTCAGGATTCAAGAAGAAGGGGTTTAAATCCTCAATATTTAAGAACCATGGGAAAATATCTAGCATGAGCCTTCCTACTAGAAGTGTGTATCAAAAAGAATTTCCATCCCATAGTGGAAATAAACCCTTCGGAGCAATCCCAAGTAAGACTGATAACACAAAGATAGAACCCTTTAAATGTTGGGGTTGTGGAGAAGAACATCTGCTGAGGGACTATCCACATATGCA
Organism: Picea glauca; assembly: GCA_000966675.3. Classification (NCBI taxonomy): domain Eukaryota; kingdom Viridiplantae; phylum Streptophyta; class Pinopsida; order Pinales; family Pinaceae; genus Picea; species Picea glauca. Next base: position 5,242 of record JZKD02S0208699.1, read on the forward strand.
AAAAAACAATAGGAGGTTCTACAACATCCAAGATGATACTACATTCAATGATGTGGCTAGGAGCATGCCGCAAATTTATGTAGCCTTGGATAATAGACAAGTTGACAACCAAGATTTAGTGGTGGAGATGGAAGTTATGATTGCCAACAATCGTGTTTCCATTTTAATTGAACCTGGTTCTAATTTTAGTTATGGAACCCCTCAAAATGTTCAAAAATGTAAATTGCAGCAAGTTAAACATGCTAAATCATGGTTGGTGCAACTGGCCACTGGAATAAAAAAGAAGGTAACACATGCCATACTAGCATGCCAATTCATTATGGATGGATTACCCACTAGTGCAACCTTAAACATGCCTCCTTTAGGATCTTATGACCTTTTGATTGGCATGGACTGGTTGGATGCCCATAAAACCAAGTTGGATAATTACAATAAAACTTTGGAGTGTGAATATGGAGAAGGGAGAAGGATAAACCTACAAGGGATTCGAAAGCCTGTCTTAGTGAGACAAATATCATCCCTCCAAGTGAATAATTATTGCAGAAAGAGATGTCCCTTGTATGAAATACAAGTGTTGAACTCTGTCGAGGACAACAAACCCATCCTAGAGGACCATCCCATATTAAGAGAGTATAAATATGTATTCCCAGAAGAGGTGACAGGTCTACCTTCGAGAAGGGATATTGACTTTTCAATAGAACTTGTACCAGGAGTGGTGCCAATGTATAGAATTCCCTATAGAATGAGTACACCGGAGCTAGTTGAGCTCAAAATACAACTAAAGGAGATGTGAGACAAAGGATACATTCGGCCTAATGTGTCTCCATGGGGAGCACCAACCTTGTTTTTGAAAAAAAAGGATGGCACACTCAGATTGTGCATATATTATAGACCACTCAATAAGATGACCATCAAGAATAAGTATCCCTTACCAAAGATCAATGACATGTTTGACCAATTAAGGGGTGATACAATTTTCTCCAAGATTGACTTGAGGTCTAAATATCATCAGGTCTGAATTAAGGATGAAGACATCCACAAAACAAACTTTAGGACAAGATATGGTCACTATGAATTTGTGGTGGTGCCATTTGGGCTTACCAATGCACCAACCACTTTTATGTGTTTAATGAATAATGTACTTAGAAAGTTCTTGGATAGGTTTGTGTTGGTTTTCATTGATGATATCCTAATCTATTCCAAGAATAGGGAAGAGAATGAAGAACATATCAAACTAGTACTTCAAGTGCTAAGAGAACATTAGCTCTATGCTAAGTTTAGTAAGTGTGAATTTTTCTAGAAACAAGTCCATTACTTAGGTCATGTTATTTCTAAGGAAGGAGTGGTAGTTGATCCTGACAAGATCAAATACATTATGGATTAGCCTGTCCCGAAATATGTATATGATGTGATATCTTTTATGGGCCTAGTAGGGTACTATAGAAGGTTCATAAAGGGATTCTCCAAGATTGGTTTCCCAATCACCTTCCTTCAGAAAAAGGGGGTTAAATTCATTTGGGCATCAGAATGTGAAGAAATATTTCAAGAGATGAAATATNAGGATCCCTCTCAACCATTGATTTAAGGACTCCATTGAGAACCCCTCTTAACTTCCCAGCCAACCAGGACACATCATGGAAGCGAAACATGGCCCCTTCCCTTGTCCTCTGTCAAATGTCATTCGTTGGACCTGAGCCATTGGATGAGAGGACATGTGGTAGGAAATCCTACAGTCTGGATACTTGGCACTATAGAGGAACTTGGCCAAGAGTATTCAAACTATGAATACTCCCGAAGTCGTGAACGACGGAGTAAATCTCAACCGTTGACAAGTACAGAACACGTGGTGTTAGATCTTATAGTCCGGAGACTTGGCACTCTGTGGGTTTCGATATGTGGTGATTTGATAAGCTATGAATCCCAGAGTTGCGAAGCAATGAGATCCATGGATCTATGGATCTATGTCGACAGAACTCGACCATGATATCTAAAGGACATTAGAAGGTTGTTTGTCTGGGGTTGACATGGCTTACTAATGTCATGTAGAGTGATGTGGACCTGCAACTAAGGTGCCACATGTCACTAGGATATGGACGTTTTGCAGATCCCTTATGCCTATTAGGGCGTGACACGTATCACCCCCTAATGAGGGCATGTGTCACCCCTAGTCCTTGCTACGTGTCAGCCCCTGGTACGTGCCCACTTGGCCAAAGTGTTTGGTGAAGTGACCGGGAGTCCGAGACTTTGGGACTCTAGAGAATTTGAGGTGTAGTATCGTAGAGAGACCAAAAGGCCTGAAGGTCGGAGCCACATGGCAAGCTTAATGCACTTTGGGATTTCAGGACTCCGGGAGGTCTCATGCATAAACAAAGAAAAAGGGGCACTCAACACTAAAGTATTGAACATCGAATTACCGTTAGGCGTACACCTTAACAAGGAGGAAGATCCACCATCGGATTTAATGATGGATGGATCTCCACCATAGATATAGGAGGGTTGGGATCACTGGGACTTCGGGGAATTTTGGATGATATGTATGAGAATGGACCCACGTGGCCCTTGACTAATAATGCCCAAAGAGCTTCGGGAAGCAATAACTTGCAAACCAGAACTCAGATTTCATTATGATGGCGACTGTTAGAAAGCTCGTGGTGGGCAAAAGCCGATGGAAATATTGGAATTAGGATTTGAGATAGTTAAGGAAAATGAAATTATGATGATCCACCCCTTAAAAGAGTATTTAGGGGTCGGGTGTGTTACAAATTGGTATTAGAGCATGGAAACAACACTTGGCCTTCTTGGGCTCATGCACGAGTCGCATAAATTTTTTTTATTAGAGAACTTTAAGGGGTAACACCCTACCTTACCCCCTTCTATAAGATACTTGTATGAACCTCTGCTGAAGAGAGGAATGAAACCTTCTATTGTTGATATATTTTTTGGAAATCTGCATTGTATGTTGCTAATGTTTTCAAATAAAGAATTTGACTTCACTTTGCAATGATACATGTTGTTCATGAATTAGTATATCATTAACTAATAGAATTTATTTTATCATCACTCAAGCAGTCAACGAACAACAGGAAAAATACAGTGTAAGGGACGGTGGCACACCATCAGTTGGGGGAAAGATCCCACAGTAGAGAGGAAGAATCTAATGAAAGGAGGGTGGTGGAAACCCCTCCAGATTTTGTCGAAACTGTAAGAAGCCTCATGGTATAATTACAGATTTGTAAGGTTGATAATGAAATGCTGATAAAGGAACATGAAAAGAAAACTGAAATTAATGTAGTGTTACTACAAAGTCTATCAGATATACAAAGGCAACTGCAACATGGTCCAACTACCAGTCATGTGAATAGACATCATACTAAGAAAAATCCAATTCCACTTGAGATACAAAAACATGGTCCTGAAAGTGGCCACACTGGGAGGAGAACATCAAGGAAGGCCCAATGTGGAGCCAAGAGACACTCGCTGGAAGATTCCTCTGAGGACATTGACAACTCCAAGGAATAATCTAGTGGAAAAACTAGTTCCCATTCTCATAAGAGAAGAAAGAAGAGGAAATATTCCAAGACTCATGACCCTGAAGAGTTCAAGGAAGTCAAACCACTCACCTTTGATGGAGATATTAAGAAGGGGGAAGAAGCAGAAGTTTGGCTACTTGGCTTGAAGAAGTACTTCAGAGTCCATGAATACTCTGAAAACTTAAAGGCTCAGATACCTATTTTCAACCTGAATGGGAAAGCTTCCATTTGATGGGAGGACCTTAGGAATGTGAAAGGAAACCATGAGAAGGAATTGTCATGGAAACAATTTGAGAAATACTTAAAGAATAAGTATCTGTCAGAAAATTAATTTGATGGGAAGACCAAGGAGTTCTATGAACTTAAGCTGGGACAACTCACCATAGATGAATATATCAACAAGTTTCTTGAGCTGATGAGGTATGTTCCTTACATAAAGGATGAAAAAGTAAAGATGCAATGATTTATTAGTGGATTACCTCAGTCCTATCCGGACATAATTGAGTTTGATGAGACAAAGACTTTAGAATATACTATTCGAAAGGAAAGGTATTGCTATGAGAAATTCAAGAATAAGACAGAACCCCATGATCACTGGAAGAAGAAAAAAAATTCAGGATTCAAGAAGAAGGGGTTTAAATCCTCAATATTTAAGAACCATGGGAAAATATCTAGCATGAGCCTTCCTACTAGAAGTGTGTATCAAAAAGAATTTCCATCCCATAGTGGAAATAAACCCTTCGGAGCAATCCCAAGTAAGACTGATAACACAAAGATAGAACCCTTTAAATGTTGGGGTTGTGGAGAAGAACATCTGCTGAGGGACTATCCACATATGCAAAAAAACAATAGGAGGTTCTACAACATCCAAGATGATACTACATTCAATGATGTGGCTAGGAGCATGCCGCAAATTTATGTAGCCTTGGATAATAGACAAGTTGACAACCAAGATTTAGTGGTGGAGATGGAAGTTATGATTGCCAACAATCGTGTTTCCATTTTAATTGAACCTGGTTCTAATTTTAGTTATGGAACCCCTCAAAATGTTCAAAAATGTAAATTGCAGCAAGTTAAACATGCTAAATCATGGTTGGTGCAACTGGCCACTGGAATAAAAAAGAAGGTAACACATGCCATACTAGCATGCCAATTCATTATGGATGGATTACCCACTAGTGCAACCTTAAACATGCCTCCTTTAGGATCTTATGACCTTTTGATTGGCATGGACTGGTTGGATGCCCATAAAACCAAGTTGGATAATTACAATAAAACTTTGGAGTGTGAATATGGAGAAGGGAGAAGGATAAACCTACAAGGGATTCGAAAGCCTGTCTTAGTGAGACAAATATCATCCCTCCAAGTGAATAATTATTGCAGAAAGAGATGTCCCTTGTATGAAATACAAGTGTTGAACTCTGTCGAGGACAACAAACCCATCCTAGAGGACCATCCCATATTAAGAGAGTATAAATATGTATTCCCAGAAGAGGTGACAGGTCTACCTTCGAGAAGGGATATTGACTTTTCAATAGAACTTGTACCAGGAGTGGTGCCAATGTATAGAATTCCCTATAGAATGAGTACACCGGAGCTAGTTGAGCTCAAAATACAACTAAAGGAGATGTGAGACAAAGGATACATTCGGCCTAATGTGTCTCCATGGGGAGCACCAACCTTGTTTTTGAAAAAAAAGGATGGCACACTCAGATTGTGCATATATTATAGACCACTCAATAAGATGACCATCAAGAATAAGTATCCCTTACCAAAGATCAATGACATGTTTGACCAATTAAGGGGTGATACAATTTTCTCCAAGATTGACTTGAGGTCTAAATATCATCAGGTCTGAATTAAGGATGAAGACATCCACAAAACAAACTTTAGGACAAGATATGGTCACTATGAATTTGTGGTGGTGCCATTTGGGCTTACCAATGCACCAACCACTTTTATGTGTTTAATGAATAATGTACTTAGAAAGTTCTTGGATAGGTTTGTGTTGGTTTTCATTGATGATATCCTAATCTATTCCAAGAATAGGGAAGAGAATGAAGAACATATCAAACTAGTACTTCAAGTGCTAAGAGAACATTAGCTCTATGCTAAGTTTAGTAAGTGTGAATTTTTCTAGAAACAAGTCCATTACTTAGGTCATGTTATTTCTAAGGAAGGAGTGGTAGTTGATCCTGACAAGATCAAATACATTATGGATTAGCCTGTCCCGAAATATGTATATGATGTGATATCTTTTATGGGCCTAGTAGGGTACTATAGAAGGTTCATAAAGGGATTCTCCAAGATTGGTTTCCCAATCACCTTCCTTCAGAAAAAGGGGGTTAAATTCATTTGGGCATCAGAATGTGAAGAAATATTTCAAGAGATGAAATATATTCTAACCAATGCGCCCATGGTGAAGATTGTAGACCCAAACAAGGACTTCCTTGTGTGTACAAATTCCTATAAGGAAGGGATCGAAGGAGTCCTTATGCAAGAAGGACATGTGATTTTCTACGAATCCAGAAAATTGAATGAGAATGAAGTCAATTATGTGACCCACGATATGGAATTGGCTGCCATAGTGCATGCTTTAAAAATGTGGAGGCATTACCTCCTAGGTAATATTTGTTCTTATGACAGACCATAATGGGTTGAGATTGTTGTTTGACCAACAAAAACTCAATATTAGACAAGCTAGGTGGATGACTCTCCTTAGTGGGTTTGATTTTGAAATAAAACATATCAAAGGAAAGGAAAATAGGGTGGTTGGTGCCCTTAGTAGGAGTATGAAAGTGATTCACTTGGCAGTTGTAAGCACTAGTGAATCAGACATCAAAGAGAGAGTCAAAACTGCACAAGAAACAAATGCATTTTTCAAGACCATGACATCATACCTAAAGCAAGAGCCCACAGGGATGAAGTATGAAGGATATCAGATGTTTAATGATGGCTTGATAACTTACAAAGGCAGATTGTATATTCAAAATTGTGACGACTTGAAGAGGTTCATAATGGATGAACTACACAAAAGACCATATAATGGTCATCCTGGTTATCAGAAAATGATCACGACCACTAGGAAACTATTTTATTGGCCCAGATTGAAAAATGGCATAGCTGATTACTTAGCTAAGTGTCTAGAATGTCAACAAGTTAAAGCAGAACACTGGCACCCAGCAGGGCTATTGCAGCCCCTACCAATTCCCTAATGGAAATGGGAAACCATCTCCATGGATTTCATCACAGGTTTACCAAAATCAACCAAACAAAATGACGCCATCATGGTAGTTGTGGACAAACTGAGCAAGGCTACTCACTTCATTCCCATCAAGTCAAATTTCAAGGAAATATATATTGCCAATATTTTCATGAAAGAGATATTTAGACTGCATGGCATGCCTAGGGAAATTATATCCGACAAAGATACAAAATTTACTTCAAACTTTTGGAAATCTATGTTTGTTGGTTTTGAAACAAAATTGCTCTTTAGTACAAACTATCACCCTCAAACTGATGGGAAGACAAATAGGGTAAATCAAGTGTCAGAAGACATGTTGAGGATGCATGCAATTCATCAACCCAAGAAGTGGGAAGACTACCTACCACTGGTAGAAATTGCTTACAACAATGGTTATCAAGAGTTATTAAAAATGAGCCCTTTTGAAGCCCTCTATGGAAGACAATGCAACATTCCAATCAATTGGAACAACCCAGTGGACAGAGTTACAATCGGGCTAGATATGCTAAAGGAAATGGAACAAAAAGTAATTCAGATCAAACATGATCTGAAAATAGCCCAAGATAGACATAAGAGATATGAAGACAGGAAAAGGACTCCTAGAGAGTTCAAAGCAGCAGATAATGTGTATCTCTAAGTTAGACCCAGGAAAATCTCTTAAAGGATGGGAGCTTGTGCCAAGCTGGCACCTCGGTATTGTTGACCCTTTGAAATTTTGGATAGAGTGAGACTTGTAGCCTATAGGCTAGCACTTCCTCCCATAGTGAAGGAACATAATGTTTTCCATGTTTCATTATTAAAGAAATATGTACATGATTCTAATCATATTACTGACTGGTCTGTGATTCAAATGGAACTAGAGGGAGAATTCCTGCCAGAGCCTCAATGCAAAATAGACAGGAAGGAAACTTCACTTAGGAAAAAAACCATTGCACAGGTCAAGGTGTAGTGGAAACACTTTGGCCCAGATGAGGCTACATGGGAAATGGAGGATGCCATGAAACAAGAAATATCCATTTTTGTTTACTTCTATACATACAGAGAACATCAATAGATAGAACATCGAGGACGATGTTCCTTTAAGGGGGAGGGAATTGTAATACCCCTATGTCCCCCAGTTTGTAAATATAACTATAACTGGCCAAGAGACTATGGCAGACTAGATATGTGTGAATGTTTGATTTGATGAACCTTTGTATAAAAGGGTCAATGTATGTATTTTTTGTTATTAATAGAAAATGGACATGTGTTGCACAATTGTTGAAAAGGGGGAGTTTTCCAAGATATACCATGGATGTTATGAGAGAGATGGTGATGGAAACCAAGAATGGTTGAGATGACCCTCACCAAACCAATACCTTACTGGATGTAATTGCTCAACAATCCTCTAACTCATAAATGAATTACCAGTCAGGATAGTAGTTGGAAGGCCCTCCTCAAGAGTTAATGAGGAGATGGGGTAGGGTACCTATCTGTAAGGATTCTAGACCTGACCACGAGTTGGAGATTAGGACCCACGCAAACTTGCCGAGGAAGTAAATAAAGGAAGTAATTCGAGGGATAGAGGCAAACCTGCAAGAAAGCAGAGTGGAGAAAATGATCTCCAGAAGAGAAGAGAACATTTTTTTCAACTCTGGAGTTGAGAGGAAAACTAAGAAGCAAGCTTGTTCTAAGCATAAGAAGCCATGGGCAGGGTTTTCACTACAAGTTGATAAACAAGGCTGACGAGTGACTGTGGAAGTACTCATGTTGACCTCCTTGGTTGGTATAGAGAAAACTGGTTGCCAAGATCTTGTGGGAAGAGGAGAGTAACCTCTATCATTGATTGTCATTGAGCAAGGAGAAAGAGTCTCTCTCAAACATCATGGTCTAGCTTGGGGGTGGCCAGTGGTAAATCCATCAGAAGTGGTTGTGCCTATGGTTGGGTGGAAACAAGAACCCCTTTCAACAGTTGCTTCATGGTTTCCAGTTTCTTATAAGTATTTCATACTCCGTGTAATAAAATGGATGTGATGATTGCATGTCTGTGCTATGGTTAAGTTTTACAATGTTTGAAAAGTTATTATAAATGATCATTTTCTTCTGTAAATTGCTATATTTACATAGTCCTATGTTTTGACTCAGTTTAATAGTTAGAGAGCTATGAGACATGAGTCTGTAAGTAAGTCTAAGTATATGCGACGGTTTCTGCAGTAGTTGGAGATTTCATAAGGGGAATTTCCCCCAAGATGGACTTTGTAGTGCAAGAGTTGAGATGGGTTTAGCCACATCATTTTGGTGTTGTCAACCTCTCAAATTCCTTAGCGGGAAGACTAATATTGAATTCAGTGGATGTAAGGTGCCTCTATCAGACCCCTCACCTGTATGAACAAGGTATCGTTCCCCGACCTTAATCAAATCTCGGCTAAAAGCTAAGTGAAACCCTTGAAACTCGGTAAGGTTCCATATGACCCAGGGTTGGAAACTCCTCTCTAAGCTTGAAAGGAATGAAGTTACTCTGGCTTTGGAACTCTGGGAATTTAGAGCTCCGAGACATATGACTTCACAAACCTCGAGAACAACCGAAGGCCGGAGATGCTAATTGATGAGGATCATGGATCTAGGAATCCATTGGGGGTATCTCTTAGCCGTTAGATCGAACCTCGTGAGGGGGTAGCACTAAGTACTTCGTTGAAGTCCTACTTCGGGAGAATAGGGTTAGTCTAATGTCGAAACTCTCGAACGTCATAGTCGCGAAGTTAATTTGGACCATTGAGAATAGAGGGACGCGTGTCCACGGATCAACGACTATCCAAAAGTCTGATTATCCAGCGGTATCAAAGTGTAAACATGAGAACATGCAATTTTCCCAGAAGCTCTGCAAGCCGGAGTAAATCCTGGTCGTGAACTCTAGGTGCACGCGGTGATAGATCGAGTGTGGTTCGGAGTTCGAAGCTTTGGGAGGTTAAAACTTCGAAATCACCAAAAAATCCTGAATGTCGAATTTACGAAGTGATGTGGATCATCGATCTTCAGATCCCTCGGGATCCCTCTGAACCGTCGATTTGACTCCGTTGAGAACCCCTCTTAGCTACCCAACCAACTAGGACACGTTGTGGAAGCGACACGTGGCCCCTCCCCTTGTCCCCTTTCAAATGTCGTCTGTTGGACGAGAGGCTACGTGGTAGGAAATCCTATGGTCCGGAGACTTGGCACTCTAGAGGAACTTGGCCGAGAGTCTTCAAAGTGTGAAGACTCTCGAATTCATGAACGACGAAGTAAATATCAACCATTGACAAGTAGGGAACACGTGGTGCTAGATCATATAGTCTAGAGACTTGGCACTCTGGGGGATTCGAGATGTGGTGAGTTGATAAGCTCTGAAGCCCATAGTTTCGAAGCAACGAGAGTCGTGGATCTATGGATCTACATGGACAGACCTTGATCGTGAGATCTGAAGGACATTAGAAGGTTATTTGTCTGGGGTTGACGTGGCTCACTGACATCATCCAGGGTGACATGGACCTGCAACTAAGGTGCCACATGTCACCAAGATATGGACGTTTTGCAGATCCCTTATGCCTATCAGGGCATGACTCGTGTCACCCTTGGCCCTTTCTCTGTGTCAGCCCTTGGTACGTGCCCATCTGGCCAAAGTGGTTGGTGAAGTGACTGGGAGTCCGGGATTTCTGGACTCCGGAGGATTTGAGGTGTAATATCATAGAGAGACCAAAGGGCTCGAAGGCCGAAACCACGTGAAAATGTTACGGGACTTTAGGAGTTCGGGACTCCGGGAGGTCTCGTGCGTAGACAAAGAAAAAGGGGTGCTCAATGCTGAAGGAACGAATGTTGGATTACCCTTAGGCATATGCCTTAACGAGGAGGAAGATCTGTTGTCGGATTTAATGGTGGATGGATCTCCACCATAGATACAGGAACGTTGGTAGCACTGGGACTTCAAGGAATTCTTGATTATATGTATGATATGGACCCACGTGGCTCTTGACTAATAATTCCCGAAGAGCTTCGAGAGGCAATAACTTGCAAACCATAACTCATATTTCAGTACAGTGGTGACCGTTAGAAATCTCGTGGTGAGCAGAAGCCGATGGAGATCCTGGAATTAGGATTTGAGATAGTTAAGGAAAACAAAATTATGATGACCCACCCCTTAAAAGAGTATTTATGGGTCGGGTGTGTTACAAGTGGTTAGAGGTTACAGTGTGTGTGTTGTGGGACAATTGTGTTAGGGGTCATAATGAAACCATAGTGGTTAAATAGTTAAGGTGTGCGAATGGTTCTAAGGTAGGTCAAGGTTGAAATAATCAAAAGTAAATGTTCCCTAGATACCTATTATTTGTTATGTTTTTAAATTGAACTTACCATGGAGGTAAATACCTATATCGGGGAAAACAACCTAGTAACCTTCCATGTGTCATTTTGTGTTTAGAGGCATAGTGGATAGGGGTTACAATGTACTGACATACTAGTTTGTTTGTGGTCAAAATGTATTAAGGGAATATTATTTCATGACTCATAGGGACTATGGGTCATAATGGTTAGGGTGTTAGTGTTCTCGGGGTCAAATTTTATGGTGAATGATTTTTTTAGGGGTGATAAGGGTTAGGGGTCATAATGGTTAGAGATTAATATGTGCTAGTGGGTTAGGGTGTTAATGTGTTTAGTTTAAAGTGTTTTAAGAGGCAATTGTGTCAAGGGTCATCTTATGTCTATGGTCATAATGATTAATTTTCAAGGTGTGTGAAGGGTACAAAGGTGTGTTAAGGTTAAACTATTCAATGATCAAGGCGTGTTAAGGGTTTTAGGGTGTGTCAAGGTTTTTTAAGGTTAAAATATTTCATGAAGGTGTACTAATGGGTTAGGTGTTAAGGTGTATCAAGGTTGAGCACGATGATGATGTTGAGGATGATGTTGATGAGGATGATGATGATGATGATGATGATGATGATGATGATGATGATGACGACGACGACGACGACGATGATGTTGGTGACAATAAGAACAATGATGATCATCATGATAATGATGATGATGATTATGATGACAATGATGATTTCATCATTGTCATCATCGATTTTCATCATTGTCATCACGATTGTCATCATTTTATAAAATGATTTTTAAGATGTTGATGACGATGACAATTAGGATGATTCCTTTCTATTATAAAATTTATTGAGTAGATTTGTGACTTCATTTTCAACATGTGTTACCCTTTTTCTTAACTACATAAATTAGTTAAATGCACATAGCAATTCCCTCGCTCTTATTTAGATAAAGAAGATGCACATAGAGGAATATTACTTATTAATCCAATGAGAAATAACATAAGCCACATTTATCTAATGTCAACTATACATCCAAGTTATGTAGTGTGTGAGAATTAATTCACTATTAATTTCTGGAAAAAATGGAGTTCAAATCAAGAAGGGAAAACCATAAGAATATTCAATTTGAATCAGTTAGTCACTTTATTAAATAAGATTTATTATGTATACGTATCAAATTGATCTCAAACTTCATGTAGTTCAATGTCCAATTCATCAATATCATAATTTGTATCCAAACCTTTGAAATCGTTGAAAGGATTGTCCATAACAACATCTAGGATGTCTAACACTAAGTCATCATCAATATAATCATCATCATCATCATCATCATCATCATCATCATCATCAGGATGAAGCATAGGATGTGAGCTAATTACTAGATGGTCAACTTGAGTCTCCTCTCTGTCCAACACCAATTTTTCTCTCCTACATCTTCTTCTTCTTCTTCTTCACAAATATCTTCATGCAAAATATACTTTACAGGCCTTCCTCTTGGATCAAATCTAACAAAAAATGACCAACTTTCTCTACATGGCACCTGCGAATAAAATACCTACTCACAGTAACTTGGAAGTACATAGGGCTCTATACTCATGTGTCAAACGATGACCAATTTTTTTTTTTACAAACGTCACACCCACAACAAAATTGTCGAAATCTCTCACTGTTGTTGGACTTTTGACGAACATTGATCATGTCAAAGTTGACCAAGTCAACAACCATTAAACGCTTTCAAATAGTTATTTGGCATTTTCACATGTGTGTTGACATGCGTCAGATGTCCGACGGAAGTTCGTCGTAAGACTGACAGCTCCAGAACATCATTGTCCGTACGACGAACATCGGGGAGTTTGGAAAAATGATCAAAATTATAATAATTATGTAGTATTTTTCGATGGTACGATCAATTTTATCCTTATCGTCGTAATATTTCGTCGAATATTGACCCCATATGTACTAGTGGATCCCAATATTCCATGTTCTTTATGTCGTCGAAGAGGTGAATACATAGGTAGTGGCCTTCCTACTAATATAATGGTTAATTGATTTGGCGTGGTGTTGCTATACTTGCTTGCTAGACATTCTCCTTCCTCTTTTACATGACATGTGTGCGTGTATATACACAACAATGATGAAATATGGCTATGTGGTATCTTGGAATTATTCCTATGACTATAAAATCTCCTCTTCCCCTATTCTACATTAATTGTGAGGATTGATTTTTTCACATCATAAAAATAATTATAATATACAGTGATCTTTATGCCAACTAAGTTTATGAAAAAAACAACTAAGAAGTTGACTTTGATATATTTTTTTAACCTTACATATACACACAAAAATACTATCGTCCCACTTAAGCAATTTACTTCACAAGCAATGATGGGGGGTTCTAATTATTTTTTAACGATCATACAAGTTGAACCGTATACTTTTCCCATGCCGTGTATCATCAATCCAATTCACGTGCACCCCCTCGAATGTATGGTTCTCATTGGATCTTTTAACGTCGTACAGCGTCGTTAGAAAGCCAAACATAAAATAAGAGTAACACACTTTCCTGGCAAGATGCATCCGTCGTCAAGGCGTTGGTTTTTCCACCCCTATGGACGGTGAAAAGGATTTCAAATTATACTTTAATATTTTTAATTTAAAAATTTGCATTTTAACTCATCCTTATCCATAATGAAATAAAACTGGCGCTTGATTTGCTCTCAGCCTAAGTGTGACGGTGGTCAAAAAATCATGTCTTTGACTGATTTTGGGAGGCAATGTACTGTCGCTTTCAACGAGCGGATCATCCGGAATGGCCATCAGTCAAAGAGACGTAACCAGCGGGAGATCCGTGCTACTCCGCTTGACAGCTGTCGGTTGAAACCGTTGTTCAACTTCCCAAAGAAGGAGAATTTCCCAAACAAGTAGAGAGTAGATGAAAGTTCAAAGTTAAGTTTTTATTGAGGTTTAGTTAAACGTTTTAATTGAGGTTTAGTTAAACGTTTTATGTTTTTGATTTTCTGGTTGGAATTTATAATGTAATAGTTGGTGAAATTATAATTTTATATTGTTTAAATTGTGTAGTTGAATATATAAATCAATTTAACGTTTTCAAAAACTTTAGGGATATTCTCAAAAACCTTAGGGTTCATGAAATATGTAATTTTAATTACTGAAATCTGTAATTGAAAATTTTCTGATCAGATTTTGAGCAAAACTCCTCAGAAAATATGTCAGGAAAAAAAATAAAAAAACAAAATGTTTAGACCGAATCTTTTTATTGCAAAACTATGAGATTGTCTAAATTGTTAAAGGGAACAAGATCCTTATCTGAATTAAAGGTATCAATTTCATATTGTTTTGTCATGTGTCCAATTCATCTATTTTATCTCCAAAGAAAGGAGTAGATTTCTGTATAGACACTTTTGGGTACAAGGAGTATTCAGGTGCAAGATGAGTCATCTTCGAAGATATTTACAAGCTACTTGTTTCCATGCTCAAACTCATCCTCCCATGAAAATAGTTGAATTTATCTATGCAATCGGGGTTTGCAATTTCTAAAAGGAGTAAGATAATGATGTTGCCAAAAAACCTTCTTTCAAGCCAAAAATCTCATATGAATTTTGTAGAAATTTCAAATGGTCAAAGTTCCTCAATGATCTAAGTAATAGTTGAATTTATCTATGCAATTGGGGTTTGCAATTTCTAAATGGAGTAAGATAATATTGTTTCCAAAAGACCCTCTTTCAAGTCATAAATCTCATTCATATGAATTTTGTAGAAATTTCAAATGGTCAAAGTTCCTCAACAATCTAAGTTTTGTGCATGGCAGAATGATGTTTCCAGAAATTTTGATTAAATTTAAATTGATTCAAAACATAAAAATCCTAATAAATTAATGAGAAATCTAATTAGACTAGTCTAAACATTCAATTTTTTAGACTTTTTCACACAATCACCACTAAAACTCAGCCATGTAATTGTCTTTTAAATTGCAATTTCTGTTATTTAAATTGCAATTTTGAATGTAAACTGATTTAACCTAAAAAAAAATGTAATTTTTCATTGGCTTTATCTAACTATTTCACGAAAATCATTATTTCATAAAACAATCATTTCTTAAGAAGTTTAAACTACACCTTTTTTATTATACTATCTAATACTATCTAGATTATGAAATCTCTACAACTAATATCTACCATTCAAACCATTCTTCTAAATTTTTTATCACATTTTAAATAAAACTATTCATAAAAATAATAATTACAATTTTTTTTTTTATTATACTACAGTTAAGTGATAATCATAATCATAATTAAATAGAAATTTACTCCAATGACTCATTTTTCATAAATTCCTTAGTCAATTTGAATAAATTCAAATTTGAAGTTCATATTAAAGCAAATCCAAGAAAAATAAACAAAATTTGTTCACGGATTTTCATTAAAAACAAAAGGCATTGGCTAAATATTCTATCTTTTGGGTTTTTTTGGTCGGAATTGGCCGGAATCCAGCGATGTAAATTTGGATAAATTTTTTATTTTCTGTTATTTAAATTGCCTTTCTGAATGCATAAATGGATTCATCTCGCTAAAAAACCTCTGAAGCACTCGGATTGTATAGCCTTAGCCACTCAAATCTACAAATCCAACCATTCATCATCAAATTTTAAGCAAAATCAAACGGAAAAAATTACTAGAAAGCCCCCTAAAAAAACTAAATAATAAATGGAAGAGAGACAAAACTTTGGGCTGCCTCCCGTCTTACAAAAGCCCGGTGGATCCGGTGGGAATTTTCATAGTCGTCTTCGTACGTTTAAATTAAACATCGTTCACTTATCCTACATCTGACGGTGCACATGAGCTCAAAAATAGCAAGGTAACTGAAAATTAATGTACAGGCAGTCTTTGCGTGGTCCGTGAGACAGACGGTGGAGATGACGAGCCGGGGAAACCGCGCGCCATCCGCCGTCAAAGGAACGACGACAAGTAAACGTGAAATTGTTCGGAAGGCTGCAGGCGGTCTTTTCGTGAGAGCCGTGGAGTATTAAATGTGCAGGCAGGGGACGAGGAAATTCCTTGTGCGGTAGCAAGCATTTAAGTGGCCGCGTTTGATATACGAAGTGTGTATATATCGACGTGCGCAGCGCCAAGAACTCAGAGCGCACTGTGTATATTCGTTCTTCTCATGCAGTGCGAATATGGAGGAGCAGCTCGCGAATTCTAACAGCAGCAATAGCGGTTATAGCAATAGCAATAGTAACAGTATTGATAATCATAACAGCAATAATGTTCTGGGACTGAACAGAAGCTCAAGCAAGATCGCCAAGGGATCCAAAAAGCGCAGCGGCAGCGGCGGCGGCGGCGTGATTCAGTCGACGGCATCCAACAAGCAGAAGCAGACATCTGTCTTCAAAATCGACAAGAGCGACTTCAGAAACGCCGTGCAGAGGCTCACCGGAACGCCATCTACGTTGGATAACCGAAACGGATCGTCGCCGCCGCCATCGTCACGGCTGCACAAGATCAGGCCGCCGCCCTTGACTTTCAGCAGCGGCGGCGACAGCGGTCTCATTCTTCCTCAACTTCCGCTGTTAACTCTCGCCTCTCCGCCGCCCCCCTCGGCCTTCGGACTTACTCAGCTGGGTTTTGACGGGAACGCGATGTCGTCCGCCATGCAGTTGCCGTCGCCGTCGTTTTTCTCGCCGTTGCCGCCTCTGACACCCGGCGATCATGTCTGGGCCAACACGCCCGACGCCCTGCTCTCTCAACGGCCTGAAAATCTTACGGCTCC
>JZKD02S0208710.1:7957-18404 GCA_000966675.3 Picea glauca
GGAGGCACCCCACCAACTAGAGTCCCTCCAGATCAAAGAGGTAGCCAACCAGTCATCACTCGTCGCGCTATTGCTGCTCGGTGAATCAGAGTCTGCCACTCTGCTGGTACACCCATTCACTACTCTAGGACCTCCTCGTCCTCTATATGGGCCGATATTCCCTGTTGTATGCCCTGCAACACCCGATTGAAGCAACGATGTGGCTCCTCTAGCATCCCTTCAGCCTCTGCCTATGGCTCATGTGTTGGTCCAACACCAACGTCATCTTGTCTCCGCCTCTCTCCAGCCCTCGTCTCTACACGTGAAGTTCGCAATGGTCCCCGACGAGCTGGATCCCTGACCATCTCTGCCTCTCATTCTTGGGGTCCCACATCTGCAAAACAACACCAAAGATAGTGTCAACATCCAGATACACATATATAATCAAATGCTATCTATCAAAATCACAAAACATAATATAAAAACATACCTCTGATCACAATCCTCCCATGGAGGCATCGTCATATCTAGGTCATGTTGGTAGTCCATACTAATGTATGGATACCTCAGTATCACCTGTGGAATTTGTTGCCACACGCATGTCGCTGTCGTCATGCAATAGTGGCCACCCTCTCCACCACTGTGTCATACCAGCACATGGGACGACCACATCAGACATGGCTCTCATGGCCCCAAGGGCTCCAACAGAATCCTTGGGTGCAACAGAGGCACCTTCTCTAGAGACAAGGCCACCAGAATGGACCCAAAAGCAAAGTCATTGGATTCTGATCATTGACACTGGTTCACCTATCCCATCATCTAGGTGGGCATAAGTAGACCCCAGGAAAAAAGGGGTTAATCCAGGAGCCACTCCACTATCCTCAATTGACCTCCAGTGATCCATTAAGTTCCCAAGGATCCATACATCCTCACCACCATAGCGGCGATGCACTTCGTCAGAAGGTCATCGAGCGCCTCAATCCGTATGAACAAACCCGACATTAGGTTCAGTCCTGAGCAGTAGTGAATCCCCAAGTCAGCCACTCACTCATCCCCCGAGAGCAGGGGGTCAATAGGAAGGGCCATCCCATGCAATGGGAGCCCCATAAAAAAATACACATCCTCGAGGACCGAGAATTTCAATTGTTTTCCTCTCACATTTAAACACTGCAGATCAGTGCTCCACATCGGAATCAGATATTGAAGCACGAAATACTACGACTGCATCAATGGAAATTTGAAGAACTTGAGCCAACCGCAGGCTACCAAGTGTCTTCGCATACCCAACTGCTCTCTCATCACCTCCCATAAACAGTCCGAGTCGCACTGTCTCCAATGCACTATCATCATAATATCTAGAGTATGCCGATGACCTGCATTCACACAAAAACACTTGATCAGCCTCATAATCCATAAAAAAATCACAAATTTCAAACCCCTTAGCCTTGTCTCCAGTGCGCAGATTTCACCCAGACAGGAGCACACCTATGTGTGCTTGTTCTTTTCACTGTTGCGTAGCTGTCTGAGAAACAATTGTACATCACATGTGCAGCTGTCACCCAAACGGATGTGCACATGTGTGTTCTCTTTCTTTGCACAGCTATGCACTGATGCACAACTTTCTAAGAAATAGTCGTGCATCATTTCACAACTATCAATGAGATTGGCGTGCATCTAACGGTCGCTTTTTGGCGCAGACGCTTCTCTAGGGAATTTCTACACTCACCAGGATCTTCCTTCACTTAGGCCCGAAGAGTTAAATTACTCTTCAAGCCCCTGTCGGGAGTTCTCAATACCCACAGACCTCTCTCTTCCTGTAATTTCCCTTTTGTCTTATCGGGAAATCGGGTTTCGCGTTATCGCANCATAATATAAAAACATACCTCTGATCACAATCCTCCCATGGAGGCATCGTCATATCTAGGTCATGTTGGTAGTCCATACTAATGTATGGATACCTCAGTATCACCTGTGGAATTTATTGCCACACGCGTGCCGCTGTGGTCGTGCAATAGTGGCCACCCTCTCCACCGCTGTGTCAGACCAGCACATGGGATGACCACATCAGTCATGGTTCTCATGGCCCCAAGGGCTCCAACAGAATCCTTGGGTGCAACAGAGGCACCTTCTCTAGAAACAAGGCCACCAGAATGGACCCAAAAGCAAAGTCATTGGATTCTGATCATTGAGACTGGTTCACCTATCCCATCATCTGGGTGGGCATAAGTAGACCCCAGGAAAAAAGGGGTTAATCCAGGAGCCACTCCACTATCCTCAATTGACCTCCAGTGATCCATTAAGTTCCCAAGGATCCATACATTCTCACCACAATAGCGGCGATGCACTCCGTCAGAAGGTCATCGAGCGCCTCAATCCGTATGAACAAACCCGGCATTAGGTTCGGTCCTGAGAAGTGGTGAATCCCCAAGTCACCCACTCACTCATCCCCTGAGAGCAGGGGGTCAATAGGAAGGGGCATCCCATGCAATGGGAGCCCCATAAAAAAATACACATCCTCGAGGATCGAGAATTTCAATTGTTTTCCTCTCACATTGAAACACTGCAGATCAGTGCTCCACGTCGCAATCAGATATTGAAGCACGAAATACTACGACTGCATCAATGGAAATTTGAAGAACTTGAGCCAACCGCAGGCTACCAAGTGTCTTCGTATACCCAACTGCTCTCTCATCGCCTCCCATAAATAGTCCGAGTCGCACTGTCTCCAATGCACTAGCATCATAATATCTAGAGTATATCGATGACCTGCATTCACACAAAAACACTTGATCAGCCTCATAATCCATAAAAAGCATAAAAAAATCACAAATTTCAAACCCCTTAGCCTTGTCTCCAGTGCGTAGATTTCACCCAGACAGGAGCGCACCTATGTGTGCTTGTTCTTTTCACCGTTGCGTAGCTGTCTGAGAAACAATCGTACATCACATGTGCAGCTATCACCCGAACAGATGTGCACATGTGCGTTCTCTTTCTTTGCATAGCTATGCACTGATGCACAACCTTCTAAGAAATATCCGTGCATCATTTCACAACTGTCAATGAGATTGGCGTGCATCTAACGTGCGCTTTTTGGCGTAGATGATTCTCTAGGGCATTTCTACGCTCACCAGGATCTTCCTTCACTTAGGCCTGAAGAGTTAAATTACTCTTCAAGCCCCTGTCGGGAGTTCTCAATACCCATAGACCTCTCTCTTCCTGTGATTTCCCTTTTGTCTTATTGGGAAATCGGGTTTCGCGTTATCGCAAACGTCATGAACATGTTTCTTGTGCTATCCAAAACCCCTAAACTCGATGGGTCTCAATGCAAATGCTTTCCATTCCTATCGGGTTCACTAGCACCACGAATCCCTGACTCCCAAACTCCGATGTGGGCGACAAGTGTTAACACCAAACACTATCACTATGGGACCCATCACAGTTTGGGGTTTCGCGGTTCCTCCAGCAGTAAATCTCACAACAATGAAAACCCCAAAAAGTTGATCCCCGATGCACATGAGGACTAGCCTTCCACATCACCACTTCCTCCCGTGTGATCGGTTATCACGTGATCGCTATTTCCACTGTAGCGATTCCTTTGCAGGGGAAAGTCTCGAATGCTTAACCCCGGCTCCTAGGGATCTCGTGCCACATTTCCCAGCAGCGATCAACGGCTCCAGCTGTGTCGGGGAATCGCTAATCACAATTTCAACAGGCAACAACCACCTGTCTCCGCAAACCCCGATGNCACAATCCTCCCATGGAGGCATCGTCATATCTAGGTCATGTTGGTAGTCCATACTAATGTATGGATACCTCAGTATCACCTGTGGAATTTGTTGCCACACACGTGCCGCTGTGGTTGTGTAATACTAGCCACCCTCTCCACCACTGTGTCATACCAGCACATGGGACGACCACATCAGTCATGGCTCTCATGGCCCCAAGGGCTCCAACAGAATCCTTGGGTGCAACAGAGGCACCTTCTCTAGAAACAAGGCCACCATAATGGACCCAAAAGCAAAGTCATTGGATTCTGATCATTGACACTCATTCACCTATCCCATCATCTGGGTGGGCAGAAGTAGACCCCAGGAAAAAAGGGGTTAATCCAGGAGCCACTCCACTATCCTCAATTGACCTCCAATGATCCATTAAGTTCCCAAGGATCCATACATCCTCACCACCATAGCGGCGATGCACTCCGTCAGAAGGTCATCGAGCGCCTCAATCCGTATGACCAAACCCGGCATTAGGTTCGGTCCTGAGCAGTAGTGAATCCCCAAGTCACCCACTCACTCATCCCCCGAGAGCAGGGGGTCAATAGGAAGGGCCATCCCATGCAATGGGATCCCCATAAAAAAATACACATCCTCAAGGACTGAGAATTTCAATTGTTGTCCTCTCACATTTAAACACTGCAGATCAGTGCTCCATGTCGCAATCAGATATTGCAGCACGAAATACTACGACTGCATCAATGGAAATTTGAAGAACTTGAGCCAACCACGACTACCAAGTGTCTTCGCATACCCAACTGCTCTCTCATCGCCTCCCATAAACAGTCTGATTTGCACTGTCTCCAATGCACTAGCATCATAATATCTAGAGTATGCCGATGACCTGCATTCACACAAAAACACTTGATCAGCCTCATAGTCCATAAAAAGAATAAAAAAATCACAAATTTCAAACCCCTTAGCCTTGTCTCCAGTGCACAGATTTCACCCAGACAGGAGCGCACCTATGTGTTCTTGTTATTTTCACCATTGCGTAGCTGTCTGAGAAACAATCATACATCACATGTGCAGCTGTCACCCAAACGGATGTGCACATGTGCGTGCTCTTTCTTTGCACAACTATGCACTGATGCACAACTTTCTAAGAAATAGTCGTGCATCATTTCACAACTGTCAATGAGATTGGCGTGCATCTAACGTGCGCTTCTTGGCGCAGACGCTTCTCTAGGGCATTTCTACGCTCACCAGGATCTTCCTTCACTTAGGCCCGAAGAGTTAAATTACTCTTCAAGCCCCTGTCGGGAGTTCTCAATACCCACAGACCTCTCTCTTCCTGTGATTTCCCTTTTGTCTTATCGGGAAATCGGGTTTCACGTTATCGCAAACGTCGTGAACACGTTTCTTGTGCTATCCAAAACCCCAAAACATGATGGGTCTCAATGCAAATTCTTTCCATTCTTGTCGGGGATTTCCCTATTGGGAAATCGACATACACGATGTCGCGGTTCACTAGCACCACGAATCCCTCACTCCCAAACTCTGATGTGGGTGACACTTGTTAACAACAAACACTATCACTATGGGACCCATCACAGTTTGGGGTTTCACGGTTCCTCCAGCAGTAAATCTCACAACAATGAAAACCCCAAAAATCCGATCCCCGATGCACATGAGGACTAGCCTTCCACATCACCACTTCCTCCTGTGTGATCGGTTATCACATGATCGCTATTTCCACTGTAGCGATTCCTTTGCAGGGGAAAGTCCCGAATGCTGAACCCAGACTACTAGGGATCTCGTGCCACGTTTCCCAGCAGCGATCAATGGCTCCAGCTGTGTCGGGGAATCGCTAATCACAATTTCAACAGGCAACAACCACCTGTCTCCGCAAACTCCGATGGGTCGAATCCTGATGGCTCTTGGGCTCCTCCTCTGCGCACTTAAGTTTAATCCATGTGCATCTCCTCGAGATCTGACAGTCAGTGGGATTTCATGAGGCTCCTCTACGAAACCTGGTCGTCGATTCCTCCTCCTCAAGGATTTCTCCCAATCTAACGCTCTTTCCTGCTCGAACTTTCTCCTGGATCCTTCTTCACGGTATCACGAAGGAACTATCCCTCCTGAACTTGTCAACTCTGATTCCTTCAGAGAATTTGCGCACACTTCTCATGCTCGACCTTTAACAACTTCCACAGTGTTGAGTAGACTCTGTGTACCTCCGGCAATAGCAGTCTCTGCCTTCTTTTTCTCAGATCAACAACTGAGACTTCTAGCTCAGCCTGCACTTCCCTTGCACAGCTCTAACACCTCAAATCAACTTCTAGGTGAGTGAGAATAAGTGTTAAACTACTAAACCCTCATCAACGCACTCTATGCGGATGAATTCGATTGCACACTTTGCAGGAATCTCCTGGTTCAGATATAAAAACAATTGGAACTTATTCTTTTCTCTCTCTCTCAGACCTCGGTTAAAAACTGGAAATCACATGCACAGCATATTCAAATCAAATGCATGACCAGGAAGAAAACATTCATGAGCAGCTAAACAACATTCACAGAGAAACAACAACACTAGCCATGAAATTGAATCAAAGACTCTCTTCTATTAATTCAAAAACATCTGCACATGGGTGTTCTTCACAAATTCTCTGATTGCTCTTATCTTCTTGCTCCTAAATGAATGATAATNACTCATCCCCTGAGAGCAGGGGGTCAATAGGAAGGGCCATCCCATGCAATGGGAGCCCCATAAAAAAATACACATCCTCGAGGACCGAGAATTTCAATTGTTGTCCTCTCACATTGAAACACTGCAGATCAGTGCTCCATGTCGCAATCAGATATTGAAGCACGAAATACTACGACTGCATCAATGGAAATTTGAAGAACTTGAGCCAACCGCAGGCTACCAAGTGTCTTCGCATACCCAACTAGTCTCTCATCGCCTCCCATAAACAGTCTGAGTCGCACTGTCTCCAATGCACTAGCATCATAATATCTAGAGTATGCCGATGACCTGCATTCACACAAAAACACTTGATCAGCCTCATAATCGATAAAAAGCATAAAAAAATCACAAATTTCAAACCCCTTATCCTTGTCTCCAGTGCACAGATTTCACCCAGACAGGAGTGCACCTATGTGTGCTGGTTCTTTTCACCATTGCGTAGCTGTTTGAGAAACAATCGTACATCACATGTGCAGCTATCACCCAAACGGATGTGCACATGTGCGTGCTCTTTATTTGCATAGCTATGCACTGATGCACAACTTTCTAAGAAATATCCGTGCATCATTTCACAACTGTCAATGAGATTGGCATGCATCTAACGTGCGCTTTTTGGCGCAGACGATTCTCTAGGGCATTTCTATGCTCACCAGGATCTTCCTTCACTTAGGCCCGAAGAGTTAAATTACTCTTCAAGCCCCTATCGAGAGTTCTCAATACCCACAAACCTCTCTCTTCCTGTGATTTCCCTTTTGTCTTATCGGGAAATTGGGTTTCCCGTTATCGCAAACGTCATGAACACGTTTCTTGTGCTATCCAAAACCCCGAAACTCGATGGGTCTCAATGCAAATGCTTTCTATTCCTGTCGGGGATTTCCCTATTGGGAAATCGGCATACATGATGTCGCGGTTCACTGGCACCACGAATCCCTGACTCCCAAACTCCGATGTGGGCGACACCTGTTAACACCAAACGCTATCACTATGGGACCCATCACAGTTTGGGGTTTCGCGGTTCCTCCAACAGTAAATCTCACAATAATGAAAACCCCAAAAAGCCAATCCCCGATGCACATGAGGACTAGCCTTCCACATCACCACTTCCTCCTGTGTGATCGGTTATCATGTGATCGTTATTTCCACTGTAGCGATTCCTTTGTAGGGGAAAGTCTCGAATGCTGAACCCCGACTCCTAGGGATCTCATGCCACATTTCCCAGCAGCGATCAACGGCTCCAGCTGTGTCGGGGAATCGCTAATCATAATTTCAACAGGCAACAACCACCTGTCTCCGCAAACCCCGATGGGTCGAATCCCAATGGCTCGTGGGCTCCTCCTCTGCGCACTTAAGTTTAATCCGTGTGCATCTCCTCGAGATCTGATAGTCAGTGGAATTTCACGAGGCTCCTCTACGAAACCTGGTCGTTGATTCCTCCTCCTCAAGGATTTCTCCCAATCTAACGCTCTTTCCTGCTCGAACTTTCTCTTGGATCCTTCTCCACGGTATCACGAAGGAACTATCCCTCCTGAACTTGTCAACTCTGATTCCTTCAGAGAATTTGCGCACACTTCTCATGCTCAACCTTCAACAAGTTCCCCAGTGTTGAGTCTTTCAGACTCTGTGTACCTCCGGCAATAGCAGTCTCTGCCTTCTTTTGCTCAGATCAACAACTGAGACTTCTAGTTCATCCTGCACTTCCCTTGCACAGCTCTAACACCTCAAATCAACTTCTAGGTGAGTGAGANGCATTCACACAAAAACACTTGATCAGCCTCATAATCGATAAAAAGCATAAAAAAATCACAAATTTCAAACCCCTTAGCCTTGTCTCCAGTGCGCAGATTTCACCCAGACAGGAGCGCACCTATGTGTGCTTGTTCTTTTCACCGTTGCGTAGCTGTCTGAGAAACAATCGTACATCACATGTGCAGCTATCACCCAAACRGATGTGCACATGTGCGTGCTCTTTATTTGCATAGCTATGCACTGATGCACAACTTTCTAAGAAATATCCGTGCATCATTTCACAACTGTCAATGAGATTGGCGTGCATCTAACGTGCGCTTTTTGGCGCATACGATTCTCTAGGGCATTTCTATGCTCACCAGGATCTTCCTTCACTTAGGCCCAAAGAGTTAAATTACTCTTCAAGCCCCCGTCGAGAGTTCTCAATACCCATAGACCTCTCTCTTCCTGTGATTTCCCTTTTGTCTTATCGGGAAATCGGATTTCGCGTTATCGCAAACGTCATGAACACGTTTTTTGTTCTATCCAAAACCCTGAAACTCGATGGGTCTCAATGCAAATGCTTTCTATTCCTGTCGGGGATTTCCCTATTGGGAAATCGACATACACGATGTCATGGTTCACTAGCACCACGAATCCCTGACTCCCAAACTCCGATGTGGGCGACACCTGTTAAAACCAAACGCTATCACTATGGGACCCATCACAGTTTGGGGTTTCGCGGTTCCTCCAACAGTAAATCTCACAACAATGAAAACCCCAAAAAGCCGATCCCCGATGCACATGAGGACTAGCCTTCCACATCACCACTTCCTCCTGTGTGATCGGTTATCACGTGATCGCTCTTTCCACTGTAGCGATTCCTTTGCAGGGGAAAGTATTGAATGTTGAACCCCGACTCCTAGGGATCTCGTGCCACATTTCCCAGCAGCGATCAACGGCTCCAGCTGTGTCGGGGAATCGCTAATCAGAATTTCAACAGGCAACAACCACCTGTCTCCGCAAACCCCGATGGGTCGAATCCCAATGGCTCGTGGGCTCCTCCTCTGCGCACTTAAGTTTAATTCGTGTGCATCTCCTCGAGATCTGATAGTCAGTGGGATTTCACGAGGCTCCTCTACGAAACCTGGTCGTTGATTCCTCCTCCTCAAGGATTTCTCCCAATCTAACGCTCTTTCCTGCTCGAACTTTCTCCTGGATCCTTCTTCACGGTATCATGAAGGAACTATCCCTCCTGAACTTGTCAACTCTGATTCCTTCAGAGAATTTGCGCACACTTCTCATGCTCGACCTTTAACAACTTCCCCAGTGTTGAGTCTTTCAGACTCGGTGTACCTCCGGCAATAGCAGTCTCTGCCTTCTTTTTCTCAGATCAACAACTGAGACTTCTAGTTCAGCCTGCACTTCCCTTGCACAGCTCTAACACCTCAAATCAACTTCTAGGTGAGTGAGAATAAGTGTTAAACTACTAAACCCTCATCAACGCACTCTATGCGGATGAATTCGATTGCATACTTTGCAAGAATCTCCTGGTTCAGATAGAGAAACAATTGGAACTTATTCTCTTCTCTCTCTCTCAGACCTCGGTTAAAAACTGGAAATCACATGCATAACATATTCAAAGAAAATGCATGACCAGGAAGCAAACATTCATGAGCATCTAAACAACATTCACAGAGAAACAACAACACCAGCCATGAAATTGAATCAAAGACTCTCTTCTATTAATTCAAAAACATCTTCACATGGGTGTTCTTCACAAATTCTCTGATTGCTCTTATCTTCTTTCTCCTAAATGAATGATAATAATACAATGTACAAAGGAGGGTGTATGTATTCGTTTTCCCTCTCGAAACTGAAACTGTCTAATCTAGACTTAAACATCTATCTACCTGCATTAAATCTATTAAATGCCTTCCTATCTACTAAGGATGAGAGCTTAAAGGCTCGAGGTCCCCTTTACAATACAAGTGCACCACCTCTTAATAATTCATTGCAGACTTGCGCAACAATCCCAAAGCACTTTTCAAAATTTTGGGGTTGTTTTCCCAGCTGATCTATGTTTGATGTGATGGCTTGCTTCCTGATTTGGCGATGCTATTGCATCATACTCCTCGGCTTGAAAACTTTCATGGGCTCCTGTCCATGAGCTCCTGCACGGTTTGTCCATGCTTCTATATCACTGCTTCATTTTCCCAGCTAGCATCTTCGACTGGGTGATTCTTCCATTTCACTAGGTACTCGAAGTACTGCTTCC
>JZKD02S0208721.1:0-22133 GCA_000966675.3 Picea glauca
TAAATGATAAAATATTGGAGAAATTTCTATTTATGGAAAGTGGTTAACCCTAAAATAAGGAAAATAGGTTAAGTGACCTAGAAATGGGTTAAGTGACCTAAAAATTGGTTAAGTGTCCTAGAGGATGAAAGTATAAATAAGATAGCAATGGTCTCTTGTAGATCATCCCTTTTGTGGATCAATGGAGAGCTTCTTGTGAGAACATCTTTTCGAGTATTGATCGAGATCTTCTTGAGCATTTTTGGTGTGGAACACTTGAGAATATTGAATATCTATAGGTGACTGAGGTAACCAAGGATATATAAGCCGAATTTCATAAGGAAGGTGAGGCAAATAGGGCTGGAATTGAATGGAGGATAAATTCTTTTGATGATGCTTTCTAAGGTATGTTATTTAGAGGTCATCTCACCATTTTCGCTATAAAAAAATTTCTATAATGATAAAAACCGTGAAATTGCTATTCCATTGAGAAAACGTACCTGAGTATTTGTGGTAAAAAATTCATCTTGTGTGTCATTGTATTTTGGGATTTGAACTCTGTGGAAAATAGGGTTTGTGGCTAGTCCTGAAACTAGTCAAAAACAAGTGTTTCGGGAAAAAACGTCATAACCCATTCATAACAAATGCAAATTTAGTGAGACAAAATGTGTTGGTTATTTTATAGGCTTTAGTATGTTGTGTAACAATTTCAGATCAATTGAATGAATATTTCATGTGGGCCACACTCTACAAGGTCGCTCTCTATAATAAGACAAAATTCAGCAAGGCATGCCATTTTTGCTATAACACCTTTTATGAGAGGTTAAGAGTAGTTCCACGTGGAGGAATTGCATAAATAACACTAAATAATTTTTTTTATCAATTTCATAGCTTTATTCATTATAGGTACAAAGTTATGATTATTTGAAGTTGGGGTTGTTGACTAATCCAAAACTAGTCATGGTTGAGACAAGAAGTTGATGAGTTGGCACATACATGAGGTGTATAGTTGATGATGTTGGTACATATTGATGAGTATTTGACACATGATTGGTATATAATTTGTACATGGTTGGATTCACATGTTTATGGTATAGGTTGATTACAGGTTGTTTGGCACAGGTTGGTGCATGATTGATGCACTTGTTTATGTTGATAGATTGATATATGTTTAGGATTGTTGCCTCATCCCAGTTGTTGCTGAGAATGTAATATGAGTATTGCATATATATCTGGTGCTCTTGTAGAGTTGTACTTTATTCAATTGTTACTCAAAAACCCTCGGATTGAAGTCCATANCCTCTTCTAACTCCACCTTTAGCAGGACAAAGTCTTCATCGGGTTTTTTGACATTCTTTTCAAGCTGCATCAAAAACGTTTTTTGTTTTCTTTTCTCATGTCCGAGTCTGTCAATCTCTTCTAAGGCACTGATTAGTTCACCTTCCATATCAACCACAAATCATTCATAATTAACATCACTTCCTGTGTTTTGATTATCATAGTCTTCTATAACCATAAGCACAAAGTTATTAACCTTATCTTCATAGAAAGAGTCACTATCTATGTCTTCTGAAGTGTCATTATTGTTTACACATAAAATTTTATTTTTACCAAATCTCCTGGATTTGTACTTATTTTCACCTTCAGAATTCTGATCCTGCTTCCTGTGTAGACACTTAGATGCAAAGTGACCTATCTTTCCACAGTTAAAACACTTGAAGGGAAAATTGCCTTGATACTTTCCTGATCCCTTCTTTTGTCTTCTCACAAATTTTGCTTCAATTTCATCAGGCTTAGATTCCTCATTCTTATCTTCTTTAAATGAAGCTTCTCTAGTATTGGATTTATCTTTACCTATCCTTATTTCATATGCAGTCAACGTTCCTAGAAGTTGATCAAAAGCCAAAGATTTTAGATCATTAATTTTTTCTACAACAAATACCTTTGGGTTGAACCTATCTGGCAAAGATCTCATAATTTTCTTAACTAAAGAGGCTTCCTCAATTTTTTCACCAAGAGCTTTCATTGCATTTACTAGTTATTCAACTCTCATAAAGTACTTTCCAATAGTTTCATATTCTTTCATCTATAGTTGTTCAAACTGTACTCTATATGCTTGAAGCTTGGCATCCTTTACCTTCTCATTGCCTTCATAACTGCTAATGCGTTTGTCCCACATGTCTTTGGCAGTTTCCAAGTGCATAAATTTTACAAATTCTACTTCTGCAAGCCCACTCAGAATAACATTCATATCCTTAGTGTTGAAGCTGAATTCTAGCTTGTCATCCTTATTGGCTAGTACAATTGGCTTTACATAACCAATCTCTACCACATCCCAGACATATGCACCTAAAGCCATTATGTAGGTTCTCATCCTAACTTTCCAGAAGTAAAATTTTGTTCATTGAACAGAGGGGCCTTTTTGGTTGAATTTCCTTCATGGTTAGTCATGTTTAAGCTCTAGGATCTACCCTTAGATAAAAGGGGTTGGCTATGATACCAATTGTTGGACAACTGAGGGGGGGGGGGGTGAATCAGTTGTTACATTGCTTAAACAATTATGCCTATTTTAAACTCTTTACAACACACTCAATGATGATCAAAATAATGCAGAGATGTCAACAATAGAATATTCAACATCAATCACACACATAAAATATACAGAGACATATATTTCCTGAAGAAACCCATAAAGGGAAAAACCTCTTCTTCTTGATATGATAAGTAATATTTATTTTCTGTACATTATCATTATTATGAGAACCAACTCATTGTGAGGCTACCATCTCTGTTTTGCAAGCTGCAACTTGCTAAGAGCACCACCACTCTAGTTTCTCTAGCACCCACTAGAAGGAAGCACCAACTCCCAGGTTTCTTTAGCACCCACTAGAAGGAAGCACCAACTCCCTGGTTTCTCTAGCACCCATTAGAAGGAAACACCAACTCCCTAAGTGTTCCAACACGAAATGGATGGAAGCACCAACTTCTAGTCACAAAGGCACCAACATGTATAACAGAGAACAATTGTTCTCCCTTGCACCACCCTACCAGCCTAGTTTCTCTGGCTACAACTAGATGAAATTTACAAATCGCTGTGTTCAAGCACCCACTTGAAACTCTGAGGATAACAGTCCTCCCTAGCACCTCCCTACCACCTTGGTTTCAATCTTTACTTTCTTGAATTTATCACAGTGATACAACGTTTATCTATGGCTTACTAGTCTCATCACTTTTCTGTTACACTACTCTGCTCTGCCTGCATCAGTGTCTCTCTCCTCATGTCTACTGTGCTTTCTTTTCTTTTCTTAGATACACATTTTTGTTCCTTGCTTCTTCTGCGCTTTATGCTTTGTGTATTATTTCCATTCTATTCACCACACGTATTTTGTGTGCTTCATCTCCTACACACAACATGATTCTACCCTCCTAGAACACTCTCAACAACAACCCACATCTCTTCTCTGTTCAGAGTTTTTTATATTCTCTGTGCATCAACTGCATCTTCTATGCAATGCATATGGATGTTCTTCACTACATCGTTGTTATGCCCTATAGGTTTTTCACTTCCTCTCTTCCTTTCGAATGTATGGCTAACTAGCATAATTTCTTCACTTCTCTATTGTGCATCTCTTTCTCACGTTGAGTCATCTACTTGATCATCATACAAACTCTTCATCTTCTTTGGTCGTTAGCTACATGTGTTCATCATCACTGGGCTTATCCTGAGATTCTCTGCCTTCTATGGCAGTGCGACTCTTCATCTTCTCTGTCATAGTTGAGTGTATCCTCTTTGTTGCAGTTACAGTCTTCAACACTTTTCCATATTTCAATTGTCTCTATGATCAGTCTTCATTCCACTGGAAATTACCTCAAGACTCTTCAGCTCCTATGGCGATCACCCTGCAACTCCTCGAGTTCTCTGTCTGATTTCATCATTGTGTTATGGAAGTTACAACCAGTCAACTATGGTTTCTTTGGCTCCTAAGCCCCTTCCTTCATGTGACCTCTGGTTGTGACCTAGGGCCATGCACTAGGGTGCTTCGTGATTTCACATTTCATGATATTCTACTGTGAGTTGCTTTGAATCTCCCAACTCGTGAAATCTAAAATACTCCATATCAGATTATCGGTCTAGATATTTCCCTTTGATTGACGACACGATAAATATCATGGAATCAGACTTCATATCAGATCAACAGTCCATATCCTTGGTGATCCGATGGATCATATCATTTCATGACTTTGCATATCACGAGTTCCTACAACTCTCACCTTTGACTTCTCCAGCTTGCTTGTCAACGAGATGTTGATTTCTCGCCACATGTCCTCTGGATCCAACGACTTACATAATTTCACAATTTCACATATCACAAGTTCCTACTACTCTCACGTTTGACTTCTCCAGCTTGTGAGTTAGCGAAATGATGATCTCTTGCCACATGTCCTCTAGATCCAACGACTTAGATCATTTCGCGATTTCTCATATCGAGAGTTCCTACTACTCTCACATTTGATTTCTCCATCTCGCGAGTTAGCGAAATGATGATCTCTCGCCATGTGTCCACTGGATCCAACAATTCAGATCTCATCACAATCTGATCCAACAAATGAGGTCTAATGTACTCCTCTGCGTGCTCCTCCTATCTGGACTTTGATCTGATGACCATCGGGTATTCGGGATTGGTGATCCAACGACCACTATCACTCCTCCTCCCGAGGTTATGCATCCTCCTGACTTGGAATAATTTATAAGTGTCAAAGGTTCTAAGACCTTTGATCCTTCTGTGAGCCTTGATGTATGGGATCTTGTCTGCACGTCTCAGAACACTATCTCTCCTGATCTTTGGAAAAAATTTCCCTTGGCCCTGTTGCACACTTGTGCTCTGTATGCAACTCTGCACTATCTGCGTGTAACTCTGATCAATCTCTTCTGAGCCTCTCAAGCTTTCTCATTCGCGTCTTCCCAAAATCTCTTTTGAGCCTATCAATCTTGCTCATGTGTCTTCCCAAAAGACTTCTGGTGCCAACCTGAAACATTATGCCTTTCTCATATTCTCGTCTCTTGAGCTTTGGTTTGTTGCTATTCTTGTCTGTAAACATGCCATCGTCGATATTGTTCTTGCCATCAATGACAAGCACACTCTTCCTATAAACATGCCAACACATATTTTGTCAAAAAATCCTCTAATTCATTTATCCCATGAAAATTTGGAGGTTCTCTCTAACACCCTAGGTTTTGAACCCCCATTTTAAATAATGTATTGTTACAATGTTGAGAGGCCAAAGTTCCCAAACAATTATTAAAAGGTCAGTGTGCCCAATACATGTAATGGTTTTATCATTTTTCATAATAAATACATGGCTAACTGCTAGACAAACAAGGACTAGAGTTATAGGGGGCTATGATTTGACAAGAGAGGGGGCTTGAGGGGCTAAGTGTTTATTCCTATTTTAATTGACCTTTTATATAAGGGAGGGGATTGGTTACGTGAGTTTCTTAGGGAAGGCCAAGAGGTTCTTGATTTCCCCACGAAAATAATTAAACCCATCCCTGGTCTGATTGTGGGGTTTGTCAGGGTTGATGGTCATTGGTATTTGGTTGTTGGTCGATGGTCATTGGTCATTGGCTCGTCCTCTCATTCCCTTATGCATTTCGTACCATTCCTTTCCCTCACGCACTTCCATGCACTCACTTACCCATCCATTGATCCATCCTCACCTGCATCTTGGCTTGGTAAAGGGAAAGGAACTGTTGAAGATTAGGAATGGGAGAGTTGGTTGTAATGGTATCTGGTGCAATCCAGCCATGACCTGGGGATTGAATGTTTGAGATGTGTTGGCCTATGCCCTATTTTTCTCACAACTGCGAGTCCTGAGAGTTCCATATTTGAGATTCTTGACCAGCTGTGTTGGAGGCCCCAAAATAAAGGAGAGGGACTGCCTGAGGGATTGCGTGACAAAGAAGGGTGGAGGTCCATTCTCTTGGGAGGTACAGGTTAGGTACAAGAGAGATGGGTACTTGGATTGTTGTGGGTGCTGGGAAACCTATGAGAGCTTGAGATATGACTGGTTTGGGAACCCAAGCACACTCTAGAACCATCCTTGTGGATTCATAGCCCTGGCTCGGGGGTGACACTACTGTTGAGATTTGGAGCAGTGGTGTCTATGGTTGGGTGGAACATCCTTGGTATGAATCCATTTGGTGTCACCTTTTTATAAAGATAAGTGATCTATGTTATGGTATCATTACATGTATATGAATGTATTTCCGTTGTATATTTAATTATTGTTTAATTGAATCTTTAGACTATGCATGCTTGCTGACTACTGTTGTGCATGTGATTAAAGTCTTTTATTTTATACATTCTTAAAGTTTAAAAAGGTATCGGAAGAGAAAGAAGTCCAAGGGTGGGCTTGAAGGTAGCGTGCCCCGGCCCGTGGGTGGCTGGGTATGTTACAAAATGGTATGAGAGCATTTGGTTGAAACACTGATCTGGTATGGGCTAGGTATGTTGGTCAAAGTCGTGTGGTTACAGATCGAACTCTGACCATGGAGTTGAAAAGCTCAGGAGGAATGGCATTGTAGAATATACAAAGGAGATAGAATGTTAGAGACCTGTTGTAAGGGGTTCAAAGGATCGAGATCATCCCCTTCGAATTTGGGAGCGATCACCACTGTAGGATCAGTTGAGATATGTGATTGTTGGATCCGAGGACAGGTGAACAGGGGTCGTCCGATGAAAATGAAGCAAGGGTTAAGGTCATAGCTGTCAGATCCCATTGGAAAGAGATATCAATGGAGAGCAGGCATTGCAGGGAACCAAGTTGCATGGGAGATAATTTCCCAAGGCGGTTCTGCAATCCAAACCATGGTTTCCCCAAGGGGTTACATGCCAGCATTAGGAGAATTGCAGGGATAAAAGCGGGTTACTCCAAACCGCCGATGCATGCCCTCGCAAATTGAAAGGCATGCAGTGATGTGACAGGTTAGGGCTCAAACATCGAAACTCTGAATAACAGAAGTAGTTGGGGATTGTCGATCCATAGGAGGACACTTGTCAACTGATCATGTGCTCTGGGTGAAAGCACTCTGGTAAAAAGTGAGCGAGGAGAAGTTGAGAGTTGAAACTTCAGAATCCCGAAGAGTCAGAGTCCCAAAGTAAATTTCGACTATCAGATCGTCTGAAGTAGATCTTGACCATCGATCACCATGAGGTACATGTCAGTAGATTAGTAACTTTGGAGGAATCTGTTCGAGAGGTTTTCAGTTGATATTTGAGACTCTCAAAACCTGGAGAGACGGAGAGAAGAAGTAAATCTCAAGCGTCGAAACGTCCGAGGTGAATCTGGGTCGTCTGATAGAGAAGAGACATGGCATAAATATGTAGATTTTGGGTGAAGGCTTGAAGTAAGCCTCCACCATCATATTAAGGAGGACACGCAATACAGATCCATGGACTCTAGGTGAAGACCCAAAGTGAATCTTAGTCGTCCAATCCAGGAGGACACATGGTGACAGATTGGCCAGTTTGGGAATTTGGAGTTCGGGAGAATTGGAAGTGTGCTAGTATGGAAACTCCCAAATCCTGAAGATTTGAAGTGAGGGGGCATGATGACATCACTAGGAGGTGATGTGGACCCTGGAATTTTCTGAAGTGACTTGGCTTGCGAACTTCACCTGGGATGATGTGGACAAATGGGATGTGTGCCATGTGTCAGTAATTTTTGAGCATTTGGAGTATTGAAAAGTCAGTTAGAACATGACACGTGTCACCCACCTGATTAGGCCACATGTCTTCTTCTAGTATTTCACCACATGGAGACAGACCATGTAGTCCGAAGACTAGGAAATCTAGAGGGGAAAGATGTGACAGGTTGCGTTGGGTCAAAAAATCCCAAAGGCCCGAAGGCCAGAGTACATATCGACCATCGATTCCAGAAGACAAACATTGAAGGATCGTTGACTTCGGGTGAAAGAAATCTGGGAGAAAGTGCAGGAGGAAAGTTTGAAACTTTTGAAGCCTGAAGATTCAAAGTGATTTAAATTCATTGATCTATGGAAGGACGCCCGTTGATAGATCATGAACTCTGGGTAAAAGCGTTCCGGGAAGAGGCAAGTGAGGAAAGTTGAGACTCCCAAAGCAAGGAGTCCTGAAGTGGATCACAATCGTTGATTGTGAAAGAGGATGAGGACTGTTGATCCGGTCCTGGATGAAAGTTTCAAAGTCCTGAAGCTTTGGACAAGCACTTTTTTCAGCTAAGCGTAGGTTCATGACCATGGTCATATGTAGATTGAGAGCTGAGGGAAGGCGGGATAAGGGCCGAATTGGTTGTCTTTGAGAAAGGAAAGTGCTAAGGAAGGATTTAGCCATGGTTTCTAGTCGTGGTCACCTAGGAGGGTGGTTTGAAGGAAGCACCTGCGCAAGATGAGATTCTGTGTCGGCCAAGGATAACAAGACATTGTTATTTTCAGAGAATGGGGATATGATCTCCATGAACAAAAAAATAAAGAGACCTATAGCATGGTTTGGAAATCTTGTTTATCATATGCATAATTATAAAAAAATGGTTGCTTGCACATTTTTCAGAATTAAGGGGTCTAAACACATCAGCTCGGGATGCATATTGAGGAGATGGAAGAAGGCGAGGGAGCCTCCAATCATGATAAGGAGGCTGAAGGCCAAAATACCAGAGTGGGTAATGTAGAGACATAGTCCAATGGATGCAAGGGAAAATGAGAGCAGGAAACATTAATAGAAATAATAAGAAGACTGAATATGGAAGTGCAGAGCTACAAAGTAGACAACAAGAGACTGATGAGAGAGAAAAGTCAGATAAATGCTCGAGTGTTGCAGAGCTTATATCAGTTGCAGAGACAAATGAAGAAGGGTTCAAACTCAAAACAAGAGGAAGAAGGCAGGTGCCATTAAAGAAGGGATGACCGTGGAAGAGCTTGTTATTCCATAAGTGTTAACAAAGCTCATTTACACCACTCACCTCCTTACTTAGAAATAAATTTTTATGCATCGGAAGATCCCATAAGTAGTCTAGAGGTGTCTCTTGTCAGACACCAAAGAAGGAAACAAGAGGTAGATAGTTTTCACGGAGAGCTGAGGAAGCTCAAGCCACCTTCCTTTGAGGTTGAAAGAGAAAGGGAAGATGATGCCGAATCATGGTTGCTTGGGCTCAAGAGATATTTGTAGTTGCATAACTATTCGTCCAACCTGGAAGCCAGGATTTCCACCTACCATTTACATGGGAAAGCTGCAATGTGGTGGGACCAACTGAAGCGAGTGGAACATTTTAATGAAAGTAGGATCACTTGGAAGTAGTTCAAGAAGTAATTCTAGAAGGCGTACCTCTCTTCCATCGGAATGAGCCTAATAGAAATAGTTAAGATCAGTATGCTAAGGGGGAATCCAAGAAAGAAGATTCTTTTGGAAAAAGGGGAATACCACCAATCCAATGTTGGAGATGCAAGGAAGATCACTTGTACAAGAATTTTCCACACAGAAAGGACAAAGTGAAGATTTTGTACAACATCCAAGAGGCTACAACAGTCGAAGATATGGGAAGAATCTATGCAGATTTAAATGATCGACAACCAGAGTACCAATATAATATGATCGAGGTGGAAGGTAAGATCATAAATCAACTTGTTGCTATTTTGATTGATTCAGGAGCAAGTTATTGCTACATTGATCCTAATATAGTGGATATATTACATTTGGAGAAAAGTAAACTTGGAAAATAAAGTTTGTTTTAGTTAGCCACTGGAACCAAAAGAAGAATCCATGATATGGTTAGAAGTTGTTCCTTAAGTCTTAATGGTGTGAATACTACTATTGATCTAAATATCATACCATTAGGGTCTTATGATATTCTGATTGGAATGGATTGGTTGGAAAAGGATCATGTTGTCCTAGATTTTCATAAAAAGACATTTACATGTCTTGATGGAAATGGAAAACAGAGCATTGTGAAAGGAGTTCCAAGACCCATCTCTATAAGGGAGATTTCAGCCTTACAGCTAAAAAGATGTTTTAGTAAAGGATGTCAATTGTATGCAACTCATGTGGAAGAGCCAGATAATACCAAGGGGAAAAGCCTCAAAGATTTCTTGGTACTGTAGGATTTTGAAGATGTATTCCAAGAAATACCTGGATTGCCACCAAGAAGGGAGATAGATTTCTCAATTTATTTAGTGCTAGGAGCTGCTTCAGTGTCAAAAAAACCTTACAGAATGAGAACACCAGAGTTAAAATAATTACAAATGAAGTTGGAGGAATTGTTGAAGAAAGGGTACATACGTCCAAGTGTTTCACCTTGGGGAGCACTAGTCCTTTTTTTCAAAAAGAAGGATGGAAACTTGCGGCTGTGTATTGACTTCCAACAACTGAACAAGTACACTATAAAGAACAAGTATCCCTATACCCCTAATTGATGACCTCTTTGATCAGTTAAGAGAAGCAAAGATATTTTCAAAAATTGACCTGAGGGCAGGATACCATCAGGTAAGAATCACGAAAGAAGACATTCATAAGACATCCTTTAGGAGTAGGTATGGGCATTATGAATTTGTAGTGGTGCCATTTGGACTGACCAATCCACCAGTTGTATTCATGTGCTTAATGAATGGCATATTCAAGAATTATTTGGATAAGTTTKTCATAGTATTCCTGGATGACATACTTATCTATTCTAAGTCTGAAGAGGAGCATGAACATCACTTAAGACTGGTATTGCAAGTACTGAGAGAACATCAGTTGTATGCCAATTTCAGTAAGTGTTCTTTCTATCAAAAGAATATCCATTACTTGGGACACAGTATTTTAGAGCAGATAATAACAGTAGATCCAGAGAAGATCGAAGCCATTAGAGGATGGACAACACCCATAAATGTGTCAGACGTCAGATATTTTATGGGATTAGTTGGCTACTGTAGAAGGTTCATAGTAGTGTTCTCTAAGATTTCTCATCCAATCACTTCTTTGCAAAAGAAGGGAACTCAATTTGAATGGACACTCAAGTGTGAAAATAATTTTAATATGTTGAAGGAATTACTTACTAGTGCACATGTGTTAAAGATTTCTGACCCAAATGAAAGTTTTGTGTTATGTACAGACACATGTAAGGAAGGACTTGGGGTATTTTTCACGCCAAATGGACATCTCATTGGATATGAGTCGAGAAAGCTTAAGGAACATGAGAGGAACTATGCCACCCACAACTTGGAACTTGTTTCCATTATTCACGCCTTAAGGATGTGGAGGCATTATCTCATGGGGAAGAAATTCGAATTAAGCACATACCACATTGGCCTGAAGTATCTTTTTGAACAACTGACCTTGAATGCGAGGAAAACAAGATGGATGGAATTTTTAGGTGCATATGACTTCGATATCAAGCATATCAAGGGAAAGGAGAATAAAGTTGTCGATTCACTTAGTAGAAGAGTGCATATCATGCATGCTACTACTTTCAGTATGCATCAGTCAGAATTGAAGAGAAGAATTTTAGATGGCCTTGTTACAAACCGGCATTACCTACAGGTAAAGGAAAATTTACAACAAGGAGATGTATTTTCTAAAATAAAGGAGTATGAGATAAAGGAATACAGACTACTCATGCATAAAAATAGAATCTATGTTCCTAGTTTTGGAGAGCTGAGGAATTTGGTAATGAAGGAAATGCATGATCTTCCTTATGCTGGACATATCGGTTACCAGAAAACAATTACAATAGTAAAAATCGAGTTATTTTGGCTGAGAATGAAGAAGGATGTGGTTTATTACATCGCTCGATGTATGGAATATCAGAAGGTGAAGGTTGATCATAGGCACCCAACGGGTTTGCTGCAGCCATTGTTAATCCCAGAGAAGAAATGGGAAGTGATCACCATGGATTTCATCACAGGATTACCCAGAACAAATAAGCAACATGATTCAATCATGGTAGTGGTTGAAAAATTAACAAAGGATGCTCATTTTGTGCCGGTGAAGACAATGCATACAACGACTAATATTGCAAAAATTTTCATGAAGGAAATTGCTAGGTTTCATGGGATACCTAGGACAATCATCTTGAACAAAGATACAAAGTTTACCTCCAATTTTTGGAGGGGATTGTTTAAAGGATTTGGAAAAAATCTAAACTTTAGCACAACATATCATCCCCAGACAGATGGGAAAACAAAGATATTCAATCGAATAATTGAAGACATGCTGAGAATGTATGTGATGGATAATCCATCTAAGTGGGAATATTACTTACACTTGGTTGAGTTTGCATATAATAATGGGTATCAAGATTCATTGAGAATGAGCCCATGTGAAGCCTTGTATGGTAGGAAATGTGATACTCCAGTAAGTTGGGACAACCCAACAAATAGAGTGGTACTTGGGCCGGAGTTTCTCAAGGACATGGAAGACTAGGTGGTCAAGATCAAGAAAAATTTATAGGCAGCTCAGGATAGATAGAAATTTTATGCAGACAAGAACATGAAAGATAGAGAATTTAAAGTAGGGAAGCATGTACTTTTGAAAGTGAAGCCCAAGAAAATCTCTTTGAAATTGGGTAGTTGTACAAAGTTGGCAGCCAGATTCTATGGTCCATTCAAAATATTAGACATAATAGGACTAGTTGCATACATGCTTGCATTTCTTGCTTCCATGAATGTGCATAATGTATTTCATGTATCTGTACTAAATAAATATGTACATGATCCTAACCATGTTATTGATTGGTGTCTGATTTAGGTAGAGACAAAGGGATATTTTAGGTTCAGTGAGTACGGGTATTGGACAGAAAGGTAAAAATGCTCTAGAATCGAGTTATAGAGCTGGTAAAAGTTTAGTGGACCTGCTACGGTCCTGAAGATGCTACCCGGGAGCATGAAGATACCATGCGGGTAGAGCATCCACAAATTTTTGAATAAATTTGAGATTTTGATCTCTATTTTGTATATGCATTGAGGACATTGCCAAAATAAGGGGAAAGGGGATGTAACACCCTAGGTTTTAAACCCCCATTTTAAATAATGTATTATTACAATGCTGAGAGGCCAGAGTGCCCAAACAATTATTAAAAGGCCAGTGTGCCCAAGACATGTAATGTTTTTATCATTTTTAATAATAAATACACGGATGGTTGCTAGATGGACAAGGACTAGAGTTATAGGGGATATGATTCCACAAGAGAGGGGGATTGAGGGGATAAGTGTTTATTCCCATTTTAATTACCCTTCTTTGATTACGTGATCTTCTTGGGGAAGGCCAGGAGGTTCCTGATTTTTCCACGAAAATACTTAAACCCATCCCTGGTCTGATTGTGGGGTTGGTCGGGGTCGATGGTCGTTGGTCATTGGCTCGTATGATCCTTACATTATGCATTTTGTACCATTCATTTCCCTCACAC
This sequence comes from Picea glauca, assembly GCA_000966675.3. NCBI lineage: Eukaryota > Viridiplantae > Streptophyta > Pinopsida > Pinales > Pinaceae > Picea > Picea glauca. The sequence continues at coordinate 13,396 of JZKD02S0208721.1, forward strand.
ACTTCCATGCACTCACTTACCCATCCATTGATCCATCCCCACCTGTGTATTTCCTCACCTCCGTCTTGGCTTGGTAAAGGGAAAGAAACTAGTGAAGATTATCCACAAGAGAGTTGGCTGTAATGGTTGCTGGTGCAATCTTGCCATGACCTTGGGCATGCATGTCTAAGATGCTCTAGCCTGTGCCCTGCTTTTCTCACAACTGTGAGTCCTGAGAGTTCCATCTTTGAGATTCCGGATCAGCTGTGCTGGAGGCCCCAAAATAAAGGAGAGGGACTGCATGGCAGAGAAGGGTGGAGGTCCATTATCTTGGGTTGTAAAAGCTGGGTACAAGAGAGATGGGTACTTGGATTGTTGTGGGTGGTGGGAAACCTGTGAGAGCTTGAGAGTTGACTGGTTTGGAAACCCAAGCACACTTTGGAACCGTCCTTGTGGATTCATAGCCGTGGCTCGGGGGTAACACTTCTATTGAGATTTGGAGCAGTGGTGTCTACGGTTGGGTGGAACATCCTTGGTCTGCAGCCAGTTGGTGTCACCCTTTTATAAATATAGGCGATCTCTATTATGGTATCATATACATGTATATGAATGTATTTCCGCTGTATATTTAATTATTGTTTAATTGAATCTTTAGACTATGCATGCTTGCTGACTACTGTTGTGCATGTCATTAAAGTCTTTTCTTTTATGCATCCTTAAATTTTAAAAAGTTATTGTAAGAGAAAGAAGTCCAAGGTCGTGCTTGAATATAACATGCCTCGGCCTGTGGGTGGCTGGGTATGTTACATTCTCTTATCTCTGTACCAATCCATCTTACTGCGTAGTCGATTCTTATGCACCTCCTTGTGGAAACTTCATGTAATTATTGTTTCCAATTTCCCAAACCAGTGTCTGAGTCAGAAGCACAATATGTGATCCTTCTCCAGCTAAGTACCCAGTTTGTAGTTGGGTTGACATAATCCTCTTCTCGCGTGGTTATTCTTGTTATCCTCTTTCTCATATACAATCATTAAGTCTTAGTATACCACCTTTGTATCTTTCACATGCTAGGATATAGTTGTTATCCTAAGTGTGTTTCTAGATTCCTATATTTCCTCATCCTACCTTATCTCCTGATGAGGTGTCGATGTGAGAACGATTGAGATGGTTTCATTATTGTATTATATATTTGTATAATTAAGATGAATACAATGTTGAGAATTATGGCTTAAAGCCTTTTCCGCCAATTTTCTTGTCCTAATATTCTTATGCTCAATTTCTTCAATTGGTATCAGAKCTTCTTATGGTCTTAAGGGCATGATGCCTTCATGAGTGATTCAAAATCAAGTTTAGAGCTAGTTTAGTCGTGCTGCAACATCAACCATGCGGATCTGCCAAAGGTGAATTTGTTTGAGATATGAAATTTGAGGCATTGTGATGTTGGTGATCCAATTTTCGTAAGCGAAGAGGCTCAACTGTATGCGCAACACTACTCTGCAAGCACACTGTCATCTTGGACAGAGAGTTGGAGGCCTGATCTGGATAGATCTACAACCCATTTCGTGGGATTGTAGAAGATGGTGGTAGATTCATTTTTCAAATGGATTATCTCGCCTTCCAGATAGCCTGATCTGTAAGTAGCAAAGCTTCCAATAGTATTTCATGGTGATTAAGGATTGCCATCCCATTAAAACAACATGAGGGTCATCTTCCTGAGGAACGATGCATGGATAGATGAGCCCCTCCTCCTCCTTTTTTCTGGTTCTGATCCATACAAATATCTGGCTTCTCTGCTCTTTTATTTATTCTATTGCAAAATCTTTCGCTACAAACATTACATCTTCAATCATACAATCAATATTGAGGGTAAGAATCCTCTGTGAGGCTGACTAGCTCACACCAGGCTCCTTAGCCCGTAACCTAACCCTCAAAGACTACCTTACTTAAATCTTATACAAGACTTATTACAATCATCAAAAACCCACAAACTCATAATAATAAACTCTCTCTATCCTCAACTGACATCTCTTTTCCCATTACAAGCTCTCTTCTCTCCTTATTACTTCCCAACCTACCCCTCCTAGGTCCTTATTTATACTACTTTATAGGCTTATAGTCATTACAATATTGTCAAAAACCCTAACCCTATCATGGTTAGGCTTGCCTTCCTACGCACCACATTGCTTTTCCTCCCACATGTTTTTTTCCCTTCTTTTTATGCATGTTGCTTTCTTGCCACCCATTGCGTGTGCTCCAACATTAAGTCTTCATTTCCAAAAATAGGTATTTCCCAAAACAGTTTTTTCTCCAAAAATAGACATGCACCCAAAATAGAATTCCTTCTCAAAATAGGTCTGTGCCCAACAGACCCCCAATACTAACATGTGGCTCGTCCTGAGCCATTCAAGTAGTGCACACTCCCTGTACAATATTTTTCAAATTGTGGAACTTTTCTGCTAGTTCCTTTCCTTTTTCCCTTATCTACGCAGATTTGTCTTTTAGTGCCTTGACTATCTGCATTGTGATCTCTTCCTGTAGTACTGTTGCACCCTTTGAATCTGTCTGTGCCATTCTTGTCTTCTCTTTCTCCAGTTGCACAAGCATATGTGTTGCTTGTTCTTGGAGGGGTTCCAATTTGGCTTGTCTTTCTTGCTTATTTGTCTGCATTGTCTTTAACTATGTCTACAGAGTCTTCATTTCCTAGGTTCCCTTCAAGTGCTCCATAATACTCATTTTTTTCTGTCGTTTCTTTAAATCCTGTATGGCAGTGCTGATTTTCTCCTCTTGTTGGTCTAACTGTTGGACCTTTTCATCCTCTTCTAAAATAATCCAAATATGCCAAGTTCTGTTGAACAGCTCTGCGACTTCCCTCACTTCTTTTTCCATCTATACTATCTGGAGAGCATATTATTTTTCTCTATGTTCTCGAACCTTAGGAGGAGTCGTAAGATTAATATTTTATTTTATCTCCTCGATTTCTTACCTATATCCCTCAATCGTCTGTGAAATAATTTTTATATTTTCTTCTGCACTCCTCTCTGGTGCTTTCACATTGTTTGGGCTGCGGTCGTATACCGTTGTTAGCCCTTTCTCTAGCTTATCAGTGTGTTCTTTCTCCTCCTATTTCTCTGAGGTCAATTGGTTGCAGGTGATTTGTAACATTTTGGTGACTCCCCTACCCACCTCCAAGTTACTCGCATACATGCGGGATCTAGATTGTACTTCTTTAATTATACTGGCCTAGAGTCCGTATAATGCCTTGATGGGTATCTGCGCCATGACTACTTCAAATTGCTAAATTTACCCCATGTGTTTTTGCACAATCTCTTGATCCATTCAGATCATTTGGCGAGTGAATTTTAATGTGTCCCTGCCTTGCACTACCAACTGCACTGTATCCTCTCCTTCTTTCTACGCAGAGGGTCATTTTGTATTTTCATGTTGCTGCATTGTGACGTGTGGTACTACTCCGTAATTGTTGTATAGTTTCATGGACTTCTATGAGTTTGGCCATGATCTCTTCTCTTTTTTCCTCTACAAAACAAACTACCTCTTCCCCCCTTTCTTGGAACTTTTCCGCGATGAACTCAACATCAATTTCTGTTAGGGTGATGGCTGGGTCTTCTGTGTTATACTTCCTCTTTTTTCACATCTCTTCTATCTGCATTGGCTTCCTTTTTTTCTGTGAGGGTTGTGCCCCACTCATTGTAACATGTACCCTTTCTTCACTAGCCTATCATGTGTCCCCTTTTATGGCATCCTGCTAGTTGTTTGTCCTAGTCACTGTTGTTGTCCTCCTTGGTCTTTTGGGCATGACATTGCTTCTCGACAGTTGATTCCATGATGTAGCCTTTCTAGTGTTATTATATGGCTTGTTTGTTTTTTATGACAAACCTGCTTCAAAATTTTCCTTGGGATTGGTGGATTGTGTCGTGGCTAGCTTTGTTACTGTTTTTTCTACTCACATCTTCCACTGTGTTGGCCAGTCTCTGATTATCCAGTCAATTTCTTCCTTTGTGACGTAATATTGCATTCTAGCCATGACTTCTTTGGATCCCTTTCGGCCTAGATCCACATCCGATTCCTAGATTCCTTGAACCTAGCTATCCCTTCAGTTTCCTGTACTACCTTCACATGAATGCGCCACACATTGGTTGTGCATAGTTGTATTTCTTCAAGCAACATCGCAAATACTGTGTTATTTTCCTGTTGATTTTTATTGTCCTTGGCCTGCCAGAGGGACTCATATCTAGCTGCATAACACTTTCCTTTCCTATCCAAGAAGGTTGAAAAATTTGGCTCCTACCACCCTGTCAAGGCTATAATAATGATGAGCCAATAATAATGGAACTCGGTTCCATTATCCTGCACATCTCTACAATCAACCAAAAATTGGTTCGAAAGGTACGGTTCCCAACTGAACATCACTCCTTTCACGCACTGCGTGGTTACTGTGATGACTCATGCTGGAAATCCTTCTTTCTTGCATTTTCTTAGTAGCTTGCAAGCCATAAGCTTGTTGTCGAAACTTGTCACATTGTCATTAATGTCTTAAAGAATAATGCCCCTTGTTTCCCCCGCTGGTGCCAAATTGTGCTTTTACCAGCTCGACGATTTCCTTCTTGCGCGCCTTGTTGTCCAAGTAATCCTCTAGTTTTGCTCTAACTGTAGGTAATCTTGTAATCTTATTGATCTGTGCCACATCCAGTTGTATCGGCCTATCCATCCAAAGGATGTCACCATGTACCCGGGCTAATAACTATTTCACGCAGAGCCCAATGTTTTTACCGTGCTCAAAGTGTGGTATATCTAGGAGGTTCATTATTCTGGAGTTGTACAACCCCGTTATCCACTACGCAGGCTCCAATATAGATTTTCCTAGGGGACTAGTTTCCCATGTGTATGCTAAGTAGGTTTCTTTAGCCAAATATGGGAATTTGGTTGCATCACGCACATCGTGGTCCAAGTACTTCACTTTAGGCACTTTTTCAAGTATGTCGTCCACAATGAACACTATGTTTGGGAGGTATGGAAGTGTAATATTCGTGGCATCTTGCACCATTTTTCTCTGTTCGATAGCAGATGGGCATGCCTCTGTTGTTTCTGTGTCATCTTCTTCCCTCTCAGAGTCCAGTCAATTGGTGATGTCCTTGACCAACACCTCTTCTTTGTCGCGGCCCAATTGTTGACCCGTCATTTCATCAGGTTTAGCGAGTGTTCTAGGATTAGGGTTTGGAATACCATTTTGGGTCCTGAAACTTTTCCCTACTTCCCCTTGTGCCATTGTCGATGTTTCCTCCTCAACCTATGTCGGGCTAATCAACTCTATGTCCAAAGTAGTGACATCTTTAAGCTTGAAAATGTTCTCGGGCTCCCTCATCCTTTTCTTTCGCCTTTTTCCCTATCGAGTAACCCATACATACTGGCATGGAGTGCCAAACTTTGGTGGCTTCATATTTTATCCAATTTGCACACTCTCTCTCTTCTTTGCAAAGTTCTAGCTAGGGAACGAACTTGTATCTTTCTCTGTGCTCAAAAATCACTAATTTTTTAACTAACGCGTGCTTTCCACACTTTATAGAGGTCATAATTGTTTTTCACTTTTTCCGCGCATTTGCATCGATTTCAATTTTTCCTGTGCACTGTCTTTCAATGTTGTCGCAGTAATTGTTGCACGTGACTTTTTTCTCACTTTCCTGTTGTTCAGTCAACTTTGCCTCTTTTTGTGTTTTTCTTCTTTTTCCACTTTTTATTTATTTTTATCAGTTTTCTTTCCTAATATTTTCTATAGGACACTATATACATGACTTTCTTACTGCACTGTAAGTTTTAGGAGTTAGTAGGTCTATTGTTCCTGTACAATTTCAGTTGACTATCGTTGATCATGCCTTTCATATTTTTTATCCCAAGTCCTTTAGTTGCACAGATCCCCCATCTGTGAAAGCATTTACTTCATATGGCCCTATCCAATGCATTCTAAACTTACCAAGGTGCTGCAAACATTTGTTGTCATAGAGAAGAACTAGGTCTCCCTCCTTAAATCTTTTCCTTTTAATATGTCTATCATGCCAGCCTTTGTTTCTTTATTTATGTACTTCCCAGTGAAGTCTTTCCATAATCCTATCCTCTTACATTTCCATTATTTGTCTTAGCCTTTCATGTACTGCACCTCTTTCTATCATGTTCGTAATTGTTGCTACGTGTAGACTGGGTACCAGAAATTCTAATGGAACCACTGCTTCATGTAAATACACTAGTCTGAATAGTGTCTGTCATGTCAACTTCTTGCATGTGGTCCTGTATGCCTATAATACTGCTGATATTTTCAAGTCCCAATCATCCGTGTTCACATTGCAGATCTTAGTCAATGCATTTTCCAAAATCTTATTGAACGCTTATATTTTTCCATTTGCCTGAGGATGATATGGTGTACTCTTCTGGTGATAGAATTCAAACTCCTCATTCATAGCCCTGATGGTATTATTAATAAAATGAGTGCCTTGGTCACTCATCAAACTCCCAAGACATCCAAGTCTGGTGATCACTCGCTCAAATAAGAAGTGTGTTGTTGTCTCTGTGCTACAATCCTTGACTGGTGTTGCGTCTTCCCATCTTGTTAAGTATTCCTTCGTAGTAATGATATATTTAGCTCCCAACCTTTTTGCTAGTGGATTAATAGGTCCAACAAAGTATATTGCCCATTTTTCAAATACATGGAGAGTTACATGTAATCTTAGGGGCATCTCATCCCTTCTGTTGGGTTTTCCAACCCTCTGATAGAAATCATAGTTTTGGAAATATTCCTTGTCATATTTATGGAATGTTGGCCACCATAATCCTACATGCAATACATTTTGCGCAGTGAATTTTACTACATAGTTTCCTCTAGCTATACCTTCATGAGATTCTGCCAAAATTATGGGTCGCTCATGTTCCAATACACACCTTCTCAAAATGTTATCTGTGCCCATATTGTATAAATGACCTGCAATGATTTGATAGTCTGCATATTTGAATACCAAGTTTTTCTTCTACGCAATGCTAAAGTCCTGTGGCACAACCCCTATACTTAAGTATTAAATTATATCAATGAATTATTCATCATCTACCTGTACTAAAAATAAATGTACATCAGGGAAGTTGTCTTCCAAGTTAGTAGGTTCTTCTCCATTGGTTACCCTTCACAGGTGATCAAGTCCTACATTCAACTTCCCTGGTTTGAATATCACTTTGAAATCAAATTCTTGGAATAATAATAGCCATCTACATATCCTCCCCCCCACCATTGGCTTGTTGACTAGATATTTGAGGGCAAAATGATTTGTGAACATTTTAAAGTGTTTACCTAGTAAGTAGTGCCTGAATTTATGAAGTGCATATACCATGACTAGGCCTTATCTTTCTGTGGTGTTGTGATTCTTCTCAGATTCTGACAAATTTCTTCTTGCAAAAGATATAGGATGGTGTAAGTCCCCTACTCCTGGTTGCACCATAATTTCTCCAATTTCTATAGTTGATTCATCTATGTGCACATGAAATTTATTTTTCCAATCCAGAAATACTAATATAGTTGTTGGCACCATCTTTTCCTTTAGAGTGTTCAATCCTTTCTGACAGTCCTCATTCCACTAAAATCTGGTGTCCTTCTTTAATAGTTTTTCCATTGGTGCAGTGATATACACATACCCCTTTATAAACTTCCTGTAATAACATGTATGTCCCAATATTTCTCTTAACTGGCACACTGACTTTGGTGGTGGTAAATTTACAATGACTGCAATATNAATGGCTGTCATCCCATTGTTTAGCTCATAACCTGATAATAATTCTTTAATTGTCTCTTAAACCCTGCTTTGCACTGGTTTAGTTACAATTCATTCTCCGCCCACTTTAAAGCTGTCTGCTAATTAATCAATCTTTGAGAGCACTGTCTATTTGTTTATCATTTTTATGTTTGAATGCCATAAGCTGTATTGAGTTGTCCCATTGATCCACCTTTATAAAATACAAAAACATTCAATTCTTAAGTTACCAAGCACCTTTGGTCTACAACCACAAAGGGTTTCTTGGAGGGATAACAGAATGGTCGCTCGTACCTCTCGTGAGTGTTTTGTTTTCTCGCATATGGAAGAACTAGGATCCTGAACAATGGGATACACATATTTTTCTTAATTTGTTTTTCTGTTTGTCACATGTATAAGTTCTTTTTAAGGTTTTTTAGAAAAACCTTGAGCCTAGTCTTTGTTTGTTCTCGTGCTCTAAAATCAATGAGAATGCAACCGAGTATAATTTTTTCATCTTTTCGTACTCATCATGGTAACACGAAAATAACATAACTCATGGAGTATCCTTTAAGCTCTTTTAAAACTCCTTAAAAATGAAACGATTACGGAGCGACCTTGTTCTTTTCACGCTCATAAAAGTATTGAAGAAAATGTTTGATGGATGATAGTTTATCACTTAACTACTTTACAAAAAAATAAACTGAGAGAGTTCTCTTTAATTGTTTTTCAGACTATCTAAACATGAAAAACCTTGAGTTTTCTATCTTTGGACTCATTAAACAAACAAAGAAAGACCCTTATGGGATAGAACCACTCCTTCTTAGGGTTTGTTAAACATACTCCGAGGGAATCGTCTGAATGATGAGCTTACATCAACAAGCATATGTTATCCTTCTCAAGCTTGCGTAAAAATAAAGAGGTACTCTCCAGAAATGGTGGGGGAAAATTTGGGAAATAAATGTGTCTCTATATTTG
>JZKD02S0208754.1:12335-26482 GCA_000966675.3 Picea glauca
TCCCGGAGACCTATCACGGGTACTCCCGGATCTGCTACAACTGGAGCACCCCCATGACGTCCTGGTATCGATATATCGACCGGGCGCACTGCTCCCTTGTCTGCATGTTGAAAATAATACATCTTTTAAACACTCTTCTATGTACCCAAAAAATACATATACATTAAAAACTTAAAAAACAAAAACTAGACAAGGTGTTGCTCAGTCTCTTACCTGACACATCCTAGTTTTCCCCCGCGGGTAGAATCAAATCCATGCTCCCACAGAAATCTACCTCAACATACGAGAGGTCTTCTATCCAGAGATACTGCCATCTCAGCCAAGCAAAGAAATCGCCAGTGAAATGGAACTTTGACTCCGCTACTAGCCTCAGAGACAGACTAGTACACCTCTCCATCCTTGGTTCGTCCACTGGTCGCACTGCCAGTGCTATCTGAGGCTGCATCTAGGGGATGCGCTCTAGGAAAAATGAGACTAGAAAAGAGCCATAACCAAACAGTTTATGTCCCATCCTGCACCATGAAACCTGTTCCTTCACATTTCAAAGGAACCCTGCACTCCAGTTAAACAGTGTTGGTTCCAAGCACTGTACACCATAAGCCACCTGCGATCTTGATGCTAGATGTGTGCTAGTAATTCCCTCCATGCTCGTGATGGAAAACAAGATGGACCGGAGGGGTATCTCTCGGATATCCTTGATAGGGATTCTACCCCCTACCAGTCTTTCTCCTGGAACACAGTGACGTGCCAGATACACGCCCACCTACTCAGGTAGCGCCCTCTGGTCGAAAAAAGATATGGGAACCCCTCTCTTCGAGAGTCCAGTCAAGAAATACACGTCTTCTAAATCGATGGTTAGAAGCTATGTGACAATCTAGAATCCTTGCTCTACAACATCCCATAAGTCGATCATGTGCTCAACCAACAAAATCTCCTTCTTCATTTTTTGCAATTTGAAGAATTTTAATAAGCCACAAGCTCGCAATGTGGCCCATGTGCGAGGACTCTGCAAGGCATCTAAGTCATCCATCTCATGTTCTCGTTCTTTCCACTCGATCATGGTCACCGAAATCACCTACAAAACAAAATAATAAAGAATTTCATTATTTCAACGTTTTGGCAATTTCGGGAATTTTCAAAAGCAATCTAAAAAACATGAAATCTAATGCCCACATTATTTAAAGAGACCACACCCTCTTTTACAATCAACACGCCCTCTCTTAGCCATTCAATGTCCATCACACAACAATAAAAATGTTTTAAAATGAAAACGATTTCTTTATGGCTGCATGGGCATATGTGAGAATTTCTCATGGGTTCTTTGCTAAAAACGACCCATCCACTTAGATATTAAGGCGTTGGCATCATGGCTATCCCTTTTTAAAACGTTTTTTCAAAAAGAATCCCCTTTTTCCATCGTTTTTAATAGAGGTCAATTTGGTCCTTTTTGGGGCAACTTAGGGCTTCATTTTTGAATTAAATGATGCTATGAAAATGAATATTAAACCATGTAATTGAAATAAGGAGAGATGAATACCTACCTGGTCCAAACGACAAGAGAAATGTTCAACCGTAGCTCTGATATCAAGCGAAACAAGATCCACCTCCAAAATGAGAATCTCCACTACTCCAAAATCCTTGTGCAAAATGAAATGGTACATGGAATTTTCATTGTATTGCTATTTATAAATTTCCATTTTTTATAAGGTATAGTCATTTATGGGTTTCTCTAACAATATAATGGCTTCACTAAACCCTTGTCTTGTAGTTTTGACATCGCATGTTTCCTGGCAGTTCTGATGGGTTATTTACGTTGTCACACTCATGAGCATAGTCTTGTTCGTTCTCAAGCTCGAAAACATGAGAATGCACCGGGTAAACTTTTATCCCTTTTTTAGACCCGCATGGACACACGAAAAAGGAACCCCCCTGGAGTCATCTTTAAACTCTTTTTAGACTCTCTAAATATGAAAAGATTGTCGAGTGACCTTGCTTCCTTTCACACTCATTAAAAGGTTCGAAAGGGCGTCCTTCGAGCGATAGTTTATCTCTTTTTCGGTCTCGTTAGACTACTGTACGAAAAAGGAACTGAGAGAGTCCTCTTTTAAGTGTTTTTCCAAACTCTATAATCCTAAAAAAACCTTCGAGTTTCCTATCTTTGGACTTGCTAAAGCACACATCGACAGGCCCATACGGGATCGAACCCTTACTTCTTCCAGTTCGTTAAACAAAGGAAGAGGAACTTACCGAAGGTGAGTTATATCGAGCATGTGTTATCCTCCTCGAGCTCATTAAATCAAAAATAGGTACTCGTCTATCTGGATGGCGTAAAATTTGAAAGAATCAAGCCAGGCAGTCTCTTGAGAACATTACCAAGCAATTCTTAGAGTCACCCTTGAACATGGCACTTTTTCATTTGCACGCATCATAATCCGCTGAACCTCTGCACTGAGCCAATCCTTTGAGTTTATTTTACTCCTTTGGGTCACCTAACGTAAGTCACAGCATCCACTGCATCATCAAGTTTTGGTCCACATCATGTTTCTGTTGTTGTGCCTCAGTGTTCAAGGGAAGTATCCACCTCGAGAGTCAGCCATCCCAAATATCTTGCCTCAAAACCTGTGTCAATCCATGTCCATTTGATCTACCAATTACATCTCTATATCCATTTCATGTCGTTGATAGGGGATACATCAAGGCCCTCCTTCGACGAGTCTATTCCTGTCGACTTCAACACATTATCCAGGAATCAGGCTTAGAAACCAGTTTGTACTTTGGGACCTGCATGCCTCAATGGCAGGCCTCCTCACATTCGACAGTAGGTTTACATCATTGACCTCTGATCGAATGATTCCATGGATGTTCGACTCCATCTCATCCATTCACATTCGTTGGAATGTACTAGAGTACCTTGGGAATCATTGACATTAATGGTGATCTCCCTCACACTTGTTAATGGTTTTCACTATTGACCAGTAATCAAGTGGTTTCTGCCATGTTCGACATCAGGACATCTATTCGCATGGTTAGATTCATACCACATTAGGATTGGTAAGAACACCCTAGGTTGAGCGATCACTTTGATACACGTTTTTCCCAGGTTGCGAAGGAGTTTCTCTTGGACAATTGATACATACACTATTACATAGATCCACTTTGTATTGGTCGTGGCTATGTCTTGTCACCTCGTAGAACCACTGTGTATTCTTCGCAGCTATGATCAGTCCAAGTCATTAGAGTATAGATCCACATTGTAACTTCGGTGGCTATACCTTTTATCAATACAATTATGGATCCGCAGTGTATTTGTTGGCGGCCATATCTTGCAAGTCTTGATCACCCAAGCATAGGTATGCCTGCCTTGGGTTTTGAAACATGTCATCATATTTGTTGGATGTTCGTGTGCAGCTTCCATCAGGTTCTCCGAGTCTATACCCTTTCTTGAAGGTCTACAAAGTATTTCAGTTATCATTTCTCATCTTCTAACTCCATGCTTTGGGGGGCAATCTGTTACACATCAATATTACTCAATTGGATAAGTGTCGCATGTTCCTCTCGACTATCGTAAGTGTCCCATGTTCCTTACAACTTTCGCAAGTGTCACAAGTTGTTCGCAAGTGTCGCAAATGTTGTTCAAGCATACTGCCATAATAACGACACTAAGGAGGCACTTAAAATACCTCATACACTTGATTTGGAGGAGGGAATATGATTAACTGAAGTCAAGGAACTCTTATCACCTGAAAGGGGCCCTTAAAACAGGGTTTTGAAGGAGAGCGCTCCACTACGGAATCCTTAGGAGCGCTGGTGCTCCCCCATAAGCTACTGGGGAGTGTTATAACAACAATCCACCTCTCTGAAGGAGCGCTACCCATCCTTATAGTGTTGGCACTCCCCTTGAGCCTCCTAGGGAGCGTTATAGTGCCCTGATGCCCCTTTTGAGGGAGCGTTGTCTAATCTAGGCAGTGGTTGGCCCGTTGAGGAGAATAAGGGGAGGATATCTCAAGTTTGGAAAGAATTTTCATTTGAATTCTTGGTTCCATCAGGAGATCCCTGATCTAAGGAGGGGATTCCTCAACTTATTCTAAAGACAACTGAAGAGTTTAAGCTTCTCTTAACCTATATAAGCAGGCTCTATGATGGTGAAAAGGGAGAAGAATTGCTAGCATGAAACCTATGATCTCATAGGAAACACATAGTCAACTAAAGGAGAATTATCATTGAAGTTGCTATCATCCAGGTCGTGTATCTTTTGAGTAAGGGTTAGATGAATGGGACTTGACGAAGTTGTCGCATTCGCATCTACGATTGTAAGTACTGTTGTCGTTATTATCATTAATATGACACGCTTGGCCTATTTCTTTCTAGTTTGTGTCTGATCTTGCATGAACTTATCATTGATAGATAGATCTGTTTTCAAGCTAATATCAATAGAGTAGGAAGTGGTTGTACTTTGTTTTTCTACAGGACTCATCGAGGAGCGAAATATTGGAGCTCGACTCGGAGCGTGCAGGGACAAACATCGATAAAGAGGTACTTCTGTTCTCCTTATTCATGCATTAGTTTGTATAGATCTGAAAGGAATTCAGTGTCCACGTTAAGCACTTTCTGTCTTAGAATTTAGGGTCTAGCTCTTTGAGGCAATCTGCCTGTCCGTAGGGAGATTTTCCTACAACAAACCCTTCAATGGGGGATTTGGAGCCTGATATTTCCCCCTTAACCCTATTGATTCTCTTGACATACATTCTTTCCAGAGCATTGTTCCTCCATATGATGAAGACCTATTGGAATCCATCATCAAGGTTCATGAGCATAGTTCACTTTTTGTGTCAATATCATTAAAAAATAAAATATATAACCATGAGCATAGTTCAGTTTCTATGTCAAGCTCGTTGAAAAATGGAACAGATAATCATGAGCATAGTTCACTTTCTTTTTCAAGCTCGTTAAAAAATGAAACAGATAATCATGAACATAGTTTGGTTTATGTTTAAATCTTGTTAAAAAATGAAACTAATAACCATGAGCATAGTTCATTGTCTGTTTCAAGATCGTTAAAAAAAAAATAGACAACCCTCCAATAGAGTCGAGTCTTTTGTTATAACCCTAAACTGCACCAGACATGCATACCTGGCATCAGGCCATCTTACTTGCTATATTTTCAAGCCATCACCTAATATCTCTTCTAAAAACCATTGTTTTGAAGGTGTATGCGCCCTACACCACTACTTCCCACGTGCACACGCTTTCTGCAGCACTACAGCTCGCGTACACTCACAAAAAATCATGAAAAATGAAAATTGAATATGGATATGGGTTTATGGGTTGTTACTTAACCATTTGACTGCCATAGCCAGTCACCCCAACCATTACTATCTCTTTTGGCCTATAAAATAAGGTGTTGTGGCCCCATTCCAAAAGGAAGCATGAGAGCATAGAAACTCTGCTCATTTCAATATTCCCCCGTTGCCCCAATATTTTGCAACCACATTGTGAGTTTGAGCCAGAATTCCTTCTTCCTCTTTTGCAAATCCTTTCCATTTCCCTAGAGAGAACTGAAGAGGAGAAGAAAACGAGGAAGTAGTTGGTGCATGGTGAAGAGGATCCCAGGACCAAGTTCAAGGATAAGTGTCGATCTCATGTTGTAAACGAATTTTGTGAGATTAATATAAAGAAGTACTTTTTCCGTCTCGCCAAATGACATCTTAAATCTTTATGATTTGTTTACATTTCTTGGTTATGATGTCTAACCCACTAATCCATACATATAATGCATGCATGTAGTTTCTTGTTTGTCTTTTGGTGAATTCAGGTCAGCCTTGGGAGGAGACTTGCAGTCAGGAAACAACCAAGTACAAAGGGATTGACACCGGATGTGGAGTTTAGGGTATGCCTAACGGATCCCTGTACTTTGTATTTTATGTATGATTGTGGGATAACATCGGGATAGTTGATAAAAAGTAGGATACATTATATAGTTAGCTCTGCCTACATTTTAGAACCCTGGTGTAGTCCATAGAGGGGTTTTCCCACTATAGCAGAATTGGCGATCATACTAGGGAAGCCTCTAGGGTCTTTGGGGATATTTCTTTTGGGTGCTTTGAATCAGTTTATTCATTGTTTTTGAGTTTCTGTAAGCTTATGTGTATTTAAGGGATATTAGTCTCCCATACTAGTACTCCTGCCTGTGCTTTATTAGTGATTTTCAATTTTTTTTATAAGTTACAGAGGTGTACGCGACCTGTAGTGGGAATGCACACGTGCATATGCACCCTGCCTTTGGACATCTCGCGTACATACGATGGTTGTTGAAGTGTCAGTAGCGTGCATGTGTTAAGAATTTATTTTTTAAAAGAGGTAATCATCCTCTTCTCTATCAAAATTCACACTTCTCAAGGGTTTTCTTGATCTAGCCCTGGTCTCTGTTATAGCAATCTGTAGCCTAGGGCTGACCTCAACACAACTTTATTTTCATCAAAATATTTCTTGTGTTTTCTTTGATAGGGTTTTTAGACAAGTTTGTGAGTCTACCTTGATCTGCCTGTTTGGTATCATCAGTGACTCCCTGCAATCTGCATTTGGGCCTAAATTCATTTCTTGGTCTTGACTTGTCGTCATTTTTCCCTTTTTTTCTTTAGAAGAAAAGAAAAGAATTCATTTTCAAATTTCTTGTTTTGAAGCATAAAACAATAAAAAAAAAATATTTCATTTATTTGTTTGGTAAAGTAGTTTAGGTTAGTTGCTTCATTTACCAAGGAAAAAGAAAGTTTTCTTAAGTTCTTTACTTGAATTCTTAGGACATTAAGTAGCTCTTAGTCGATAGAAATCTTGTTTTAAGTTTTTCTTTTCAAAGATTTGAGAAAAGTAGTTACGAAAAGTTTGGTTAAGAGTTTAAATTGGCAAATATTTATTTGTGAAGAAAGAAGTAGTTTGTTTTCATTTTCATCTTATTCTCTTATCTTTCGTATCTTAAAGAACATCATTGGTTTCATTTCCATTCCTTTTGACTTAAGACAGCCTCTAAAATTAACGCTTAATTAAAATTTATTAGACTTTGTGTTTGAAGGGTCCATCAATTTAGTCTAGGCTAGAGCCTTGATTTAGGATTGGAGAGGAAACTCTTCAAGACTACAAAAACAAACATAACATTCTGAGCTAGGGAGTACTTGAAAGTCTAGTAACCATGAAATTTATCCCGGACCCCCCTCTAACACAGGGGATAAACATGAGGTCGCATAAGGAAAGGTAGTGGGGATAACCCCTCCAAAGCTAGACCAAGCGTAGTGGGGAACGCATATAGAGGGCTTATCTTGGGATTTCGTTGATAGCATTTTCCATAGAGCTTTGTGGGTATAGAATCCATTTGAGGTCCTCAGTAATCTTCTGAAACACTTGATTTCGATACCCTTGATAGGTTTCGGGCTTGATACCCTACTCATTGCAGTCCACCCGACTGTCGACTGTACCTACCTGGTGACTATTCGTGCACTGGCAACCTAGTTGCCTTTATCTTAGTGACTTACACAGGTGATTGTGGGGGTATACCGCGGTACCTAGAGAAGACATCAGGCCACACTTTGAAGAGTATACCAGGAGGGTGTTTCTGTATTCGAGTTGCACTTGTACTGGTAAGTTTCTCCAGTGTTGGTTGGTGTAACTGCTCTTCCTACTAGCTAGTGATATGCTTGTCTTATCTCATAGGAGATTTTTCTAGTGTGTGTTGGATTTTTAAGTTAATAGAAATCCCTAGTGTGTCATTGATCTTCTCACACTGTGGAGGATCAAGAGCTCCATCGGTCGTGAAGGCTTCTTGGCTTGTCGCCAGTTAATCTAGAGCCACCCCCGCCACCGCTAAGGTGAAGACTAGACCAACAAGGGTCTTTTGAGGCAACTGAGCCACAGGAAACTGAGCTCGACCCATATCCAAGAGGAGAACATTTGATTTTAGAGAAACCAAACATTGTCAAACTCGAAGCAGAATCTATTGGTCCTTATAACCCTTCGATCACTGATCTATCGATGCCCATCATCATATAGGTTAAACCTTACGAGCATTAGGTAGTGTCACAAGCAGCGATGGAGACAAATAATGCTACTTCTTCAAGGAATTATCATACTCCCTCTACGGCTGTAACCACAGGGGGTGTTCTGCCTCCTAACCAACCATCGTCGGTCTAGACCACCATGGTCTCAACCACCTCTACCTCAGGAAATGGTCTTCTTCTGTCTGTGGCGGTGATCACTGCTCCTTTCACCCAGAATCTGACAGACCCTCCGTTCTCATATGGGATGCTTGGCTTCAATATGAACTCTATCCTTTCCTACTCCACTCTAGAGACTTTAGGTCTGGGGGAAGGGAGCTCTAACACTCCTTTGCAAGGATACATGGAGGGCACTTCATCTCCCTATAACACTTTCCCTTATGGAGGGGGTCATATACCTCCTTCGTCCCCTTCGCTCAGTGGTGCTCACCAGCACTCCGCCGGGTTGAACATAAACTATAGTTCATTTGGAGCAGGTAGTCAAGGAATTCCTTCTTATAGCACATCGGTAGGTTTGACATCATTCTCTTTGTTTGGAATGTTTGGTAAAAATGCATTCTCGTTAGTTTTCATCTCGGTCGGAGGCAACCCCGTTTATGGAAAAAAAAATCCTATGTAGGGTATTATTACTGCACAGGGGGAAAAATCAGGAATTCCTTCCTCACAGTGACTTTGGAATCTATGACAGGGATCAATTCCCTTGTCAGGGATGTCAACCAGGGACAACCCCTTCCATAGCCAATGGAACCCCGGGCAAGGCTCAACATCTATGCCCGTCATATTGGTAGGGGGAAACCCTTCCCAAAATCCTTGGAATGCGATGCAAGCCCAACCCTTTATGTCCTATTACGAGATTCAGTCGATGACGTCTCAACAAGCACAAAATATGTACCCTGGTCACAGCCATGGTTATTACCATAACCCTAGCCAACAACCCAACTTTTCCTAGAAACCTGGTGCGAGCCAAACTCTAGGCTCCTTTTTCCTTGATTATAATTAACAACCCAAATTACCTTTTATGGAAAATTTGAACTTGCCAGACTTGACAAGGTTATTAAACGACCCCATCTGTCATGATCCACGTTGGCCTCCTATGTTGACCAAGTTACCTTCAGACATTCCAAATTTAGAGGCTAATCCTAACAAAGATCCAGGCGATCATGTGACTACCTTCCATTTATGGTGCTCATCCAACTCTTTGAGAGATGACTCCTTCCAGTTGCATTTGTTTCAATGCACTCTCATCAGGAGTGCTGCAAAATGGTACATTGAGCTTGACCACTCAAGATACTCTTCCTTTGGTTAATTAGCAATTGATTTCTTAAACCATTTCCAATTATCTGTGAGATACAACGCCGACACCAAATTGTTGGCCAACTTTGATTAGACAAAAGTGGACCATATCTTAGATCACATCCGAGAATGGAGACGTTGAAAGAGTTTGATAAAAGTACCAGTCCCACCAGCATTCTTTCTTGAGTGGTTCCTTAATTCTTTGGTACCTCAGTTATCTGAAGATGTCGCAAACTCGGGGGTATTTTCATAAGAAGAAGCAATAATGAGAGCTCAACAGCTAGATCTGATTTACTCTCAATCTGGCTTACTATACGAAGTTTTTTCAGATGCACCACGGTTAATACTTGACAAGACCATACAGAGATCTGGACCACATGCCAATGGTATTGTTGGTTCAGTGCAAATAAATCCAATTGATCAGTTGTCAAATCAATTGCAGCAATTGTCAATAAAGAAGAAAACGACCAACCAGACCACTGGTTCAGCTACCCTCGCTACTCAAATGTCGGATGTACACAATGTGCAATCAAAAAATATGAAGGCCACCCAGCAGCTTGATGGAAAGAAGAAATAGCGAAAGAAGGGTAAAGGGGATAAGAAACCTACCAATAATGTTGGTAGGGGCAAAACAGAAAAGAAGAAGTTGAAGTATCCATGTAATATTTGCACGGAAGACCACCCAACTCACCAGTGCCCTCGGCTTGTGGAGGCCCATAACTTATTGTCACAGCAAAATCCTACCATGTTAATGAATCCATTTCCACATGGGAAAAATTTAACTGAAGCCTCTTCAAGCACGGAAGGGGGCAGTCAAGGACCCCCTCTGTCTGCGAGTAATCCTTCATCCACAAATGTGTACATGATGAAAGGTAGCATTGACTTAACAACTAGGACACACAACTATGGAATGTCAAACACCTTTGAGAAGGGTAAATAAGATGAAAACCCATCTCTTCCTCTCCATATTGAGAAGACGTTGGCCGAAACAATGACACGCGTCCCAAAAGGTGCATTCAAGAAAGCTTCCCACAAACCAAACGCAAGCAACACCTAGAACTACTTTGTGGTGGAGGATGTGTCACAAACCCATTGTGCGATGTCTGCTTTGGAAGTCCTCTAGAGCTACCCTTCCCAGAGAAAGGCTCTGTTAGCTACCTTAGGATCTGCTAATACTTGTAATCTAGGAACGATCATGCTTTATATGACCAAATTAAAACTTCATCTTCCTTACCACGTGGCATTTCAAATAGCAGTGGCTTACACCACAAAAAAATTTACTCGGAACATTTTCCCCATGGTGGTTGATGAGGGTGCCTTGACATGCGTGATGTCTTTGGCATGTTGGAAGTCCATTGGCCAACCTGTTTTTTCTCCATCACCTACTCATCTTACCTCTTTCGACGGTCATTCATTCCGACCACATGGAATCATCCCCTCTTTCTCATGCAGTTAGGGGGGAAGACCATGTGCGTTGAGGTTGAAGTGGTCGATGCATCTCTCGACTACAATATCTTGTTAGGAAGGATTTGGACCTATTATATGCAAGAAGTGGTCATGACAGTTTTCCAAGTATTTTTTTTTCCACACGAGGGTTGGATCATGTCCATTGATCTGTTATCCTTCTCCCGTCCTGACCCTTCATCGGGGGTATCCACAGTTCCGATGATTGATAACCCTCAGCCCGACATCATAAACGTAGGGGTTGGTTTGTGCCCACCTTTGATGGGTAATTTTGATTACCCACCTCTGATCGGCAATGTCCATTACATATCGGTTGTCCCCAACCAGCCTAGGGATGAAATATTTCAAATCCTTTCATTTCGCACAACTTAATTTAAAATCTGTGGACTCTTCCTTCCCCATCAGCTATGATGGAAGGGAAAAGGAACCATGGAATGGCCATGCATTTTTCCGTGGTAGAAGTTGCATACTCTATAGTCCAACAATATTCCATCGACCTCGATCTAACTCCTGCATAGGAGTTAGATCCGGTTCTCGAGCCTATTTGGGCTCAAGGTTCCCTTGCCGATACTGATTATTTAGACTTAGTATTTCTCTCAAACGAGGTGATTATTGAGGAAATGACTAGTCTGGAAAGACCCTGGGATGATCTCCATCACAGATCATATTTTCTCCCAGAGTTAAGAAGAATTGAAGCAGGAGAATTCACTCTGACTATGACTGGAGATAGGGCTTGTCCTATCAATCCTTTTACTATTCATGCTGTTTACACTGAAGGAAATATGGAAACCTTCACTAAAACGATACCTATTCATATCTCCAGAATCCCTGGCATCATGGAGAATATCTTCGTCGGAGAAGATTGCTCCCCCGAGGAGATTCGAATCTACACGGATTTATTTAAAGAATTCCATGACGTGTTTTCCTGGTATTACGAGGAAATGTCAGACATAGATCTAAGAATCGTTGAACATGAAATCACAACATATGTTGATGCCAAGCCGGTCTAGCAGAAGCTTCATTTAGTTAATCCTAGGAAAGCAGTAGCTATTAAGGCTGAAGTAGAGAAACTACTCAAAGCTAGTTTCATCTACCCCATTCAATTGACTCAATGGGTGTCAAATCCTGTGCCAGTCAAAAAAAAGCAGGGTACTATTCACGTATGTACGGACTTCCATGATTTGAAAAAAGTCTGTCCAAAGGATAAATTCCCCATGCCATTTATTGTCCAGATAGTCAATGAATGCGTAGGTTGCGAGGCCTTTTCTTTCATGGATGGTTTTTCAGGATATAATTAGACACAGATCAAACATGAAGACCAACACAAAACCACTTTCATTTGTCTGTGGGGTACATTCGCTTATCGGAAGATGCCTTTTGGTATGAAAAATGTTGGAGCTACTTTTCAGTAGACCATGTCTTTTTCTTTCCACGACCTCAAGCATGTAGTCGAGGCTTATCTTGATGATTTAGCATCATGATCTCGTAAGAGAGTTGATCATCTAGCACACCTATGGCTTATCTTTGAGCGATGTAGCTACTACCAGATTCACTTGTATCCAAACAAATGTAGATTTTGTGTAACATCGGGTCGTCTTCTTGGTTTCATAGTTTCGACAATAGGGATCATGGTCGATCCTCTAAAAGTTGAGGCAATAGTTCAGTTGCCTCTCCTATGCATAATCCCTCAGCTTCAGAGTTTACAGGGAAACGTGAACTTCTTACGACGTTTATGTTAAGCCCTAAATAATGGCTCATTACCCTTTAATTGGGGCATATTACATTAGCAATGTTATTTTATTTATGTCAGCTTTAGTCCATTAGTTGTAATTATAACTCCTAGTCTTCTATATATACCAAGGAGACATTTTCATTTGGAATCATCTTGTAATTGTACATTTACGCGGGCATAAGGAGGTTTCCTCCTCGAAGAGGCTTATTATCTGAATTTCTCTCTTTTTCAAAGCATTGAGTACTTATTATGAGGTTTTTCTACGCTATATTGATATTTGGTTCTTAACATATGGTATCAAAGCTCAAGGTCTTGGGGTTTCGCTACTACATATGAGACACCTTGGAATTTTTTATATAATTGGTTTTCTACAATGTTTCAGAAGGAATGGCTTGGAGGATATTTACTAGACAAATCAAGGTACGTTGGGTTAAAATTTCATCTCCTGAGGCCTTATACTTTCAGAGATACATCCTGTGCAAGATAGGGTTATGGAATCATACTGAATTGAGTCATTGCGTAATTTTCACTATTAAAACTTTTCTGTAACATTTCAGACCTTGAACTTCGGAGTCTATTCACAAAAATTAGTAAGGTATCTGTGGTAACAATTTCACCTTCTGGGTCATCTTACATTTGTAGATACACCCTTTGGAAGATAGGGTATCTGACTAGTCGTATTGACTAGTCTCAAGAAGGTGTTTCAGGTAAAACTATCATATCTTCTTCCTAGAGTATCCAAATTGAGTGAGACTGGTTGCATTGGATAGTGGCAGTCTGTGTATTTCTGGCATGAGTTTCAGAATTTTATATCAATCATTTTGTGTGGGGCACGCTATACAAGTGAGATCTTCTGGAAAGGAAAAAAATCAGCAAGTTGTGGGGAAGTTACCGTAAATTCCACTTGGCACATCCAATTTTGATCAGACTTGTGGAATTGTAGAGAAGAAATATCAGAGAAATACAAATAAGAAAGTTTCATACCCAGAAGGGCTGAAACTTTGGAGATATAGCAGAAGAAAGATTGTCTAGCATAACCACCTCAAAATCAAGGTTCAAAAGTGATACTTGGCCAACATGCCACCCAAAAAAGGAACTTCTACACCAAATAAGCCTCGAGAAAGTCCTACTTGGAATCTTGATGAAGGTGAAGAAATGTGTAGGGACATAAGTGAATTACAAAAGAAGACAATGACAAAAGATGAACTACAAGGGATGATGGATTCAACTGAAGTTAAATTGGAGGCAATAATGGATACTAAGATGGAGGGTTTAAAAAGGGAGATCATGGAAGGAATGAAATTTTTCCTAATAGAGAGGACACCTGAAACTAAAAATGTGTCCCATGAAATTCATGATGAGGACACAAGGAAGATGAAACAAGAATGGAGAAAATCCAACTTTGGGTTGAAGACCAACTACGTTCCTAAGATCGATATGAGGAAGTTTGATGGCAAGGACCCAATCACATGGATACTTCAGATGGAGCAATTCTTTGATTTACATAATGTGCCACATACACAAAATGTACGAATTGCTTCTTTATATTTAGAACCCAATCAATTTGTATGGTATCGATGGCTTTGTTCTCGCAAATCACTCGTCACTTGGACAAT
>JZKD02S0208754.1:26492-36612 GCA_000966675.3 Picea glauca
TATAAATAAAAACCTCTCCTGGTTTCTTTAAATCCGTCTCCAGATGGCTGGAATACGTGTCGCAAAAACATGTCTCGGACAAGAAATCATGAAAACTGAAAAATAGGGCTCAAATCTTTCTTCGAAACTCCAAATTAGTGACACATTTTTTAAATATGAGAGAGGTTTTTATTATCTGGTTTTCCCTCAACAAAAACCTCTCGGGGATTTTCAAAATTCCTCTCCAGTTGGTCATGAATTCATCTTGAAGTTGAACACTAAACCAGTCATTTACGCAGCGCATCCTGTAGGATGTGTGTAGGAAACTCCTCTGCGCAATAGCATCCTGTGTGTGAAAACATCCTTTGCACTACAACATCATCTACGCAAAAACATCCTTAGCACTCCTGCGAGATAACATCCTCTGCGTGCGACAACATCCTCTGCGTGTGACAACATCCTCTGTGCGACAACACTCTCTGCACAACAATGTCCTTTACATGACAACATTCTCTGCATGACAACGTCATTTGCGGGAAAACGTCCTTTGTGCGACAACATTCTCTGTGTGACAACATCCTTTATGTGACCATATTCTCTGTGTGACAACATTCTCTACGCGACAACATCCTCTGCGCAGTGCGCAACAAATTTTGCAGCACGGAGTTGCAAATGGAAATGGGAATAATAAATGATAAAGCTTTGTTTTTAAATTGACCCTTGGAGATGTTAGATGATTCTAGGCATAAACACAATATTGGTTTTAACAAGCATGAATTTGCAAACTGTCGACAATCCTCTAACCTTAGCTATGAAAATCATGGTGCTAACAGCTGGCTCCAATGGGGATGCTATCCTCCCTATGAGGTAGCGAAGAAAAGTAGACCAAGTGCCTTATCCATCTAAAACCCAATGGCATTCCAAGCCAAAACTACTGCTCCAAACTGAAAAATGAAAATTCATGCTGAAAAACTGGAAATTGGAGAAAGAAATGCTCATAGTATCGATCTTATTCACACTCCTACCTACCCTAACTATTGAAAAAGATGCCAATCAAGTGAAATAAAAATGCCAATGCAACCATGTAAGCACTTTATCCACTTTTTTCTTTCTTTGCACATGCTTTCTCCAAATCCTGTTTATTGATAAGTCATTCAAAAATTTATCCATAAATTCAAATCTCAGAAAATTAAAAACATTGGGACTATTTATCGCCTCCAACAAAACTGGAAATGGATCCTAAAAAACATACATAAAACAACAATCATGTTTCACCCCTTCCACTGCATACTTGTTTTCATTTAATTCAACCTGCTGATTACCACAAAGAGGATGAAAAATCTATTGAGATTGCTGGAGATAACAATCTTTTGAATCAGAAGACATTGTTGGCTGAAATGAAACCCTTGGTGGAAAGAAATCCATATCTAACACTAACGTTGATTGACCATCATATTTATTTCCAAGCTGATAGTTGATCACAAGATGCAAACATGAACTGAAATAACCTTCCATGTAATCAACAACAGAGTCATTAAAAGTATCAGAAGGTTGTTGGTACTCTTCACTGATACCAATTTGCTCATGTAAAACAGTGTCACTGTGAATGCATTCAAACTTCACGGCTTCCTCTGTTATCTCATGATTTACTTTCACCAATTCAAAGGAAGAAAAACATAATGGAAGATAATTTTCATTGGCAAGTCCATTGCTTGATTCATATTCAACATCATGCCTAGAGGATTTTTTATTTAAAACATTATAAACATTTTTCTTCAACAATTTGAAAGAAGAAAAACACAATGGCAAAGTTCTTTCACCTTATTCAAAACTTTCGTCATTTTCTTCATTGTTGGCATGTGCACATTTGCCAATTTTTTGGGGTTGTTGAAAAAAATTATTTTCAGATTCAGAAAGTGCAACTTCTTGTTCTGAAAAGTCAACCTCGTAGTAATGATTGTACTCATCATACCTAGGTTCACCAAAAATCTTCATAATGTCATCAAATAGAAAAATTGAGGCAGCGGCTTGTTCTTCTGCAAGCTGATCTGCAAATTCACATTCATGGTTGTCTACAAATGTATACATAAAACAGTCAGTTTCTTGCTCATGATGGCATGGATCTAAATTTAAATCAGTATCAAAGAAATCCGGGAGAGTAAATTTTTCTTCAACCTGATCATCATTCTTTGCAAACACACCCTCATGAAATCCTTCAAGAAATATTATTACACGATCAGCCTCCTGCATATTATGCACAGTCTCTGGTTCCTCAGCTTTCAATTTCTCATCCAAAATATGATTTTGCAGCTCCTTACATGCTTGAATATTGTATGCAACTTCTTGAGCATTGTTGAACATTTGTTGCAAAGACATAGACTTCCTCTCCATCATAAGAAAATATAAGTTTGATTGAAAGGTTGTTACATAATGGAGCATGGAAGAAACTTCAGGAGGTTGGACTTCTTTAGGCATTTTATAATAAATACTAGCAAAACTCCTACTAAAATTTGAGATGGTTTCATATTTCATTCTTCTCATGGAATAAAACTATGAAAGGAGTAGATCCCATGACTTTCTCTCACCCCAAAATCTACAAAAAGATTCCCTCAATTCATCCCATGAGCTAATCGACTGAGGATGCAAATGTCTGAACCATGCTTTGGCATCTCCTTGCAAGTACTGAGAAAAGGCCATGATAGACACATCATCATGTTCGATCTCAAAAAGGTATATAAAATGCTCAAATAACTGAATATGTTTTTCAACTGACTGTCCATCAAGCTCTCCATCGAACCTAGGAAGATACTTATAATGTTTCACAAGAAAGTCATGAAGGATGGAAGGAAATTTAAGAGGATTGCATATTTCTTGAATCTTGGAGGATGCAGGATTAAGAACAAAAGGTACAATCTCAGCTTTGGTTTCATTAATCTCACAAGAATCATCATGAACATCATATGGCTCAGAGGAAGGAGCTTGGTGAATATCGGTTATACAGGAAGGAGGTATACCCACAATTTTCCATGGAGGATATACAAGGGTAGATCTCTGGGCTTCATTTGAATGCAGTAAGTGAAGAAAAATTATTTTGAAAAACTCTGGAAAGGACAAGAGAAAATTGATAAAATAGAAAAGTACTTATTGGACTAAACTTAAGCTCTAGTACCTAATTTTTCCATACTTCTCTTCCATATCTCTGTCAACATGTCTCATTCTCCAGTCGAGTCTTTGAATCACATATGAAGCTTGATTGGATTCACTAGGTGAATGGTACAGCCACCTTGTGTTTGACCTATGTTCACCATAAGAAGTCAAATATGATCTTTGTAATTTCATCCCAGGGAAAATTTCACCTTCGTTCCTGGCAACAGCGCCAAAATCTTATTGCTTTGTAAACTTCACTCGGCTAAGAAAACGAATAACAGAGGCAACCTACAAACCAACTTTGAGGCCAGAAACTAGCCTTTCTGACCTGGAGAGGGATCTCTCTGAGACTTCGTCTCTATACAGGTTATGGATTTAAACTGTAGGCTAGATTTAACACTTTCATACAATATTTTTGGTTCTATTGGCGAAAGAAAAGAAAGACCTTGGGCAATGGAGTCAGTTTAAGAAAACGATAGAAACAATGACTTAGTGACTAAACTTGAGAGGATAAAGGATAATTAAAAAATTGTCTTTTAGTTAAAAATCATTGTGTATGGTGGGAGAAAACACATAAATTAACTTGGAGCACCGTTGGGGATGAATTCAGAGTTCACTTAGAAGAAACAAAGTCATCTAAATGGCCCGAATCTAGAGCACCACGTGGTGAATTCTAGATTCGAATCACATTCCTATTTAGACAAAAAATACAAATATGAATATAAATAACACAGGAAAGCACATACGCAAAGAAAGAATGCAATACATTAGACTATCACCGTTAGAATATTTTCATCAAAGTTTCAGGACCTCTGCATTAAATTTCAATCGAGCTTGAAAGCTACATTCAATAGTATCTGTCTACACTAATTTTGCCAATCAACCTCGTTTACATGAAAATGATCCCCATATATAGAAAAATAATGTCACCCTTGGATTCTAGGGTTGAACTACTCCCTCTTAGAATCATGGATCTGATTTCTTTGAAAGAGAACAATAACTTCAACAGATTTACTAAAAATAGACAACCCGACTTTGACAAATCATAATCGTAACTGGAAAATTATTTACAGTCATTGATCATGATCACAATTCGACCATATGGTTGTGATGAGTCATCATGTGTAGTGTTGGACACTCTATCACCCTGGCACAATAAGTATGCTACGCAACAGTAACCTATAGAAAAAACGCAGTGGATTGCGTAGAAAACTAGGAAAATAGGCGTTAAAGATGATATCATATCTCCTGAATAAAATTACATTTTTCAAAACTGAGAGAGGTTTTTGTAGGTAATATCGTTATAAAGAAACATATCTCAATTTATTGAAATGCGTCTCCAAATGGTCGGAATATATGTCGCAAAATCATGTATTGGACAGGAAATCATGAAAACTGGAAAATAGGGCTCAATTATTCCTTCGAATCTCCCAATCCGTGACACATTTTTAAAATTTGAGAGAGATTTTTAATATTTGGTTTTCCTCGACAAAAACCTCTTGTGTATTTTCAAAATTCCTCTCCAGTTGGTCAGAAATTGATCTAGAAGTTGACCACTAAACCAGTCATTTGTGCAATGCATCTTGTAGCCTGTGCACAAGAAACTCCTCTGCGCGACAACATCCTGTGAGCAAAAACATCATGTGCACGACAACATAGTTCGTGCGACAACATCCTCATCACCCCTGCTTGACAGCATCCTCTACACGCGACAACATCCTCTGCGAGACAACATTCTTTGCATGATAACGTCATTGTGTGACAACATTCACTATGTGACAACGTCCTTTGCGTGACATTGTCCTTTGCATGACAACGTCCTTTGCACGACAGCATTCTCTCCATGAAAACATACTTTGCGTGATAGAATTATCTTCACGACATCATTCTCAGTGCGACAACGTCCTTTGCACGACAACATTCTCTGCATGACAGCATCCTCTATGCGGTGCGCAACAAATTTTGCAGCGTGCAGTTGCAAATGGAAATGGGAATAATAAATGATAAAGCTTCCTTTTGAAACTGACCCTTGGAGATGTTAGGTGATTCTAGGAATAAAAACAATATTGGTGTTAACAAGCATGACTTTTCAAATTGTTGACAAACCTCTAACCTTAGCTATAAAAATCATGGTGCTAACAGGGCACATGCATCTGGGAAAGAAAAAGACTCTCCTCTTTACCATAGCTAGCATTCATCGAAAAAGAAATATTTTCATTTTATTTTGTGCATGGTTTAGAGTCAACTCATAACACCATCTAGTCCACTCATTCTTATGCTATTGAGTAACAAACAACCTTTAAAAGGAATGAGGCACATAATCTTAAAAAAATTATACTTTTTTCTCTTTGATAGCAAACCAACAAGTCTAGGATTTTTCGGCCTTGATAATAGTGTTGGAACACACACAGTTCTGAAATTTCAAGGTTTATATTTCGTACCTAGTGAAAATAAAATGTTACCCGAAGAGAGCAGAAACTTGGAAAGTGGCCTTTTAATTTTAAATCAAGTCTCTTTGTTGGGTGGTAAATAATAAGGCGCAAACGATATCCACCATTGACGAGTTTTCCTTTTGATCGAATGATCCCAATACCTCCAGAGTTTTGGAGCCACCTGAATTTTAAAAGAGGTAAATCTCTAACAGTCGTTTCGGAGCTCCGCGCTTCAGATGTTGCAATAAGTCTTAATGATAAAGGCCCCAAAGATCATAAACCCGAAAGTGTCTACTCATTGATTTTCCAGAACCTTTTTAAAGGAACACATCATATGATACGTATACCTTTCGAGTCTTTCCTGAGTTGAAACGTGGCACCTCCCTTTCCTCGACACATCAGAATGACCTAGTCCATGACACGTCACTATGGAAGATGGTCTTTTGGGATTTTAACAAAAAAATAATTCACGAATCATTGAAGTGTCTAAATGATGAAGGATTAAATGATTAGATAACTAAGTTAATCATGATCAAAGGATAATTAATTATTTCTCTTTTCAGGTTTCAAGAAATCCCTCTCGAGATACATTGAAAGTCCTCGAAGTTCGAACTCCCGAAACACTTAAAGTTAACGCACCATCTTAAACATGATGAATAAAATTTTTACAGGTGATTATTCAAATATTAATATTTTCACAGATTCGGGATTCGGGAGGTTCCCACTCTGTCACATCATAAACTCCCAAACACAAAACGTTGAAGTATTGGTGGTATTTATGACTAGTTAAGGATAATGATTCAAACACAGATTGTGGATCTCCAGGTAGACTTTCCCATCAAATATTAATAAATTTTCTGTCAATGAAGTTATACAAAAAGAGATGACTCTGTTTTGAATAAAAGTACTCTAATTTTGAACTCATTTTCACTCTCTACAATTAGAACGATTTATTTGTTTGAAGGATTCATGAATTTTCTCTTCAATAAGTAATTTCAATCTGTCTCCTTAGAAGTTATGGTGCCACGGAAAATGATGAAAAGGCCTGATGTGGCAGGCGAGGATTCAAACCCAAATGCAGATGTTCTGTCGAACACTACGTTGCAAGCCACAAACACTGTTAAATCTTGGACGTAGGTGTTCGAGGTTTTAGAGCGTGAAATCATCAACTTTCCAAAGGATTCTGCTGAAGAAGAAGATTATACTTATACAGCTAGACTCAGACATATAGCGCAATCAGAACTGCACAAAATAGCGACACGACCGAGATTCATGCCTAATAACGACATGATAAGTTGGGCCTTGGAGCACGTAGACATCCAGACCAAGAGAATTGTCGACCATCAGAAGGTTGTTGTCGGATCTTTTCGACCAGAACATATGCAAGTAATGTATAAACTCTCCCCTAATCCTAGATATACATTCAATGTTTCATTCATTCTGGACTTCGAGCAAAAGGAGTGCATCTAGTACGTTAAGAACTGTCCCGATATAATCAAGTCTTGGTGGGGGCACCCAGAGAGATTCAGAACCGATGCTCATGGTATATATTCCACAACTTCTTTGGATTCTCCCATGGTATACGTCACCATGGTGTTATTTTGATTGTTCAGGAAGAAGATCCCTACGCACTTATCGGTGGAATGGGTATCCATCATGCACAAAGTAGCAGAAGGTTTCACTTTCAATTGGGCCAAAATGTTGTCTGATAACTTGGCCAAAGAAATTGCAGAATATAAAATAGAAAAATAAAAAGGACAGGCCTTCCCCTTCTACATGTTAGCATATATCATGGGCACCATCTATTTCATGACGCCTTTATCATTAATGAATTGGAGTTGGACCCTGGCCAATGTTGAGCCCATTCATTTATATCATTCCAAGCTATGGGAAGAAAATACCAAAGATTTATTTTATGAAATCTATCACAAGGTGGTGGTTCATGTTCATATATCCTTGTATGGACACCCACCTCCTCAAGTTTCAAATAGGATCATGGGAAATCTGGGTAATCTAGAAGATTGGTTTATTGAGGAGAAATTCTTCTATATCTAATTTTTTGGGTGCTTTGTTCCTCCCTACGCTCTCCCACAATTTTTACCAGATATGTTGGTATGTAGAGAAGTGACCTGCCAGACAGTAACAGAAGGCATCAGTAAAGAGCTGAAGGAAGCACAGAAAAAGGTATGGCCGACTTTCCCTATTCATGTTGCCATGTTTTCATTACTGGATTTTGGTCACTCCAAAGTGGGGGCTGGGACTCTAGAAGATGTCAAATTGGTTGACAATGAATTCAAAAGACATGACCCAGGCAAGATTGTGGAAAACCACCTAGCCTAGTTCAACATGAAAATATGTGTACACGAAAACTCCCCATATGACAAAATATTCATGGGATTTAGGTCTTATGAGGAGGTACAGGATAGATTCCAAACCCTACCCCCAGATCAACAAACTGGTCTTATCAGTTTTACAAAGAACAGGTGGAATAGCCTACCGAAGATACTACAAGGAGAGAAAATATCCACTCCCCCTTCTCAGGAAGCCAGGTCAAAAAGTTCTGAAGCCAGTCACTCTGGTAAGGATAAAGTTGAGGAAACCCCAAAGAGCTCTGAGGTATTGACACAAAAATTAGAAGCATCATTGCCAGGTCAGCTAGGCCCCTGGGAAAAAGCTCAACTTGAGGATTTACTGGAGCAGGGACAAAATGTACCTCCTTCGTCGCCAACCACCCTTGTTGGTGCCTCAAATACAATAGAGAAGATGAAATCTATGGAGATTGGTACCCCCATTACATCATTGACACCGCTGCAATAGAACCTTGGAAATCCTAATTCTGAAATTGTTTTTTTAAATGATCCTACCCCATATCGCTTGAAGAAATGCCTCCTTCGGATTTCTTTTTTAGTAGAAAAAGGAAGGACATCGTGAAAAGGGAATCACACCAAAAGGATGGAGTAGTGACTAAAATGAAGAGGATGGTGTATGATGTACATAATCGAGATGACCCAGAATTCGCAAAAGAGGTCGCAGGTTCATTAGGTTCTTTTTCCACGGCCAATCAATGGTCTATGGATAATTTGGCCAAACAGCTACGACAGAAGTGCCTATTGGTAGATAACTTGCAAAGTCAAATACAGGCCATGGAACATACTATGAGGAACAATTTGAGTCAATACTTCAAGCAAATTAGAGCTCATGATCAATAGCAAATCCAACAACTTCAGGCCAACCTTCAAGAGCTCCATCAGAATTCGCAAACCAACTGAGGATTGGTCACTTAGTGCAATGAATTGATAAATCAATTTCAAGCTTGTTTGGACCTAATCGAAAGTACCTCGATAGATATCTCGGCCTTCCAAACTCAAGAACGAGAAATAAAGGAGAAGATGGAAATTGCGTAGCAGGACCTTTTTTTGAAGGTTGATGTTATCCAAAAGTGCTACCATGTAGTAGACCTTTCTCTAAAGGACATCTATGTTGAGGAAAGAGAAGCTCTCTCAGCCCAGGATAGGTTTCAAGAACCTATCATATTGGTGCACAAAGATAATCTTTATGATTTTCCTCTGCTCTCTCCTTTCAAACAATTACGAGTTGTTATGGCCCTGAAGGTCTGGGAAACAAATATGGCAGAAAGAAAAATATTATCCAGGGGAGTAAAGGAATCTTGCATGGAAGTGTTGTCATCCTTAGATAAGAATCTAATTGATTTTGAAGGAAGTGATATCTCGGAAGCCTTGGGGAAAATTGATATTGAAATGAACCAACAAAATTCCATAAATAGCAAGGAAGAAACTCTAACAGCCATTCAGGAAATGAGCCAAATTGATCTTCTTAAGATAAATAAATGGATAGTAAGTCCAAGCTCGTAGCTCCAGGCCATAGCTCAGGAAATAAAAAGGATCCAAGAATATTTTCCTCAGGTAGAGAGGAGATTATTCACTTTTGAGGTAAATGAAACAATTGAGCCCTCAAAGTTTGTAGTGGAATTATTGAATAGATGCAACCAATGTTCTGAACATGGGAAAGAGAGAACAATTGGGAGAAGATAAGGAAACATGCAGATTTCCCTTTTCTTTTTACCCTCCCTACCTTTCACCTTCCTACAACCACTTATCTCATTCATTCACATTATAATCTTCACTTATCCCTAATTCATCAGCGTACACATGTTCCATTGTCATCCTTCCCACAAATGGTTACTTTCTCTTATGCATGTTATGCATTCCTTAATGAGCCATGCAGTTCTACTCATCCAATTGTCATTCCTCCCTGATCTCGACTATGTCTCATTGCATTGTTGAGCATATATGGAGGGACAAATGGCAACATATAAAAGGGTCAGGGAAGTGTGTCGAATTATTAGGGAGGCCAGACAAGAACTATGTCCAACCTAAAGGACTAAAGAAAAGAGCCATTTTTACCAAGACGATGAAGAGACAGAGGATAAGAATATGGAATAGAATTTAGATAAGGCTCCACATCTAACACACTCAATAGATCTACGAAACCTCTCAAATTATTTCCTTAAAATATGGCCCGAGATTTTCTCCTAAAAAGGG
>JZKD02S0208754.1:43401-54855 GCA_000966675.3 Picea glauca
ATAAAAATTAACGTTTTGTTTAAATTGAGATTTTTATGCTCATTTCTAACTTTTGACATATACTTTTGTAATGAATGTCTCATACTAAAGTGAATGTCTTAAGTTTGTCTCAAAGCAAACCAATGAATGGAACTATTTGAAAAGGTTGATTCTGTAGCTCATTATAATTATCAGGATTTGAATAGGGGCCCTTTAAATTTTGTAAAAATATAGGGGGAGTTGTTGGGGCCCAACACCAGGAGACTAGGAATAAGAAGAAAAGGAAGAATAAGAATAAGAAAAATAAACGAGGGGACAATCAACCAGCCATTTTCGTGAGTGTTGGTAATGTTGAAAATCCTACCAACATAGGTCGCAAGCCCAAATTCCCTTGCAGGATTTGTAAGGGCGACCATGTTCTTAACCATTTCCATGGTACATGTCTTAGAAGTGTGGTCCATGGGTTCTCAACAACCCATATAGCCAGTTGTTGCAAGTCATGTTGGTGACAACCCATCAGCCAGTGATTATAAGGTTTGGGGAAAAAGGGTAAAGTTAGGATTCTTTGTCGGTTATGCAGGGAAATGCACCTCACTTACATTTTCCCTCATATGGATGAATCTTCACAATTGTTGGAAGACATTGTTGTTTCTCATAAATAACCTCCAGTTGCTTCCCATGATTCCTCTCCCAAAAAAATGTTGGTTGATGAAGTGGCCAGTCTAATTCAATCCTCAGTCGATCCCACTCTTCCCTTGGAGAGTGAAGTGGATACCACTAAATTCTTTCATGTCACTTCATATTTCTCCGATAAAGGGGCCATTTCACTCATTTCAATGGAACCCCCTCCAAGTATTGAGCTCATTTACCTTGATTGGAATAGGTTGTTGGAGCCTTGCCTTCCTTCTTGCATGTCTTTCCAAATCATTGTGAAAGTTTGTGATAAGATCATACATCATACTATTGTTGAAGAAGGTACTTATGTTAGAATTCAATCCTCAATTGCTTGGAAAGATATGGTTTCCCTTTATCTTGTTTCAGTTACCCATCATTTGTTGGATTTTAATAGAACCTCCAGTGAACCTTTAGGGATCTTTCCTTATATTCCCATCACCTTAGGAGGTAAAACTATCTGTATCAATGTTATGGTAGTCCAAGGTCCCTTGAACTTTAATTTCCTCCTTGGGTGGGAATATTTCTATGCTATGAAATTTTTTGTGTTCACACTCTTTCGAGTGATACATTTCCCCCATAATGGAAACATTGTGACCATTGACTAGCTTTCGTTTGTTATTCTTGATTTGACTACTGACCATCTGAATTTCATGAATGTTCCTTGTATGAAAGTGATATCCCTCCCACCATAGGTTAATTATGCGGTATCATGTCCCATGCCTTCAATTTCTAATAAGAAGGAGCCTCTCATTGTATGTTTGACTTCTTTATATTCATATCTGGTAGTTGACATGGTGAACCCTTCAATGGGGGATTTGGATCCTGATATTTCCCCCTTACCCCTATTGATTCTCTTGACATATGTTCTTTCCATGGCATTGTTCTTCTATTCAATGAACACCTCTTGGAATCCATGGTGAAGGTTTATGAGCATAGTTCACTTTCTATGTCAAGATCATTAAAAAATGAAATAGATAGCCATGAGCATAGTTCACTTTCTATGTCAAGCTCGTTGAAAAATGGAACAAATAATCATGAGCATAGTTCACTTTCTGTGTCAAGCTCGTTAAAAAATGAAATAGATAATCATAAGCATAGTTTGGTTTATGTTTGAAGCTTGTTAAAAAATGAAACAAATAACCATGAGCATAGTTCATTGTCTGTTTCAAGCTCGTTAAAAATGAAACAAAATAGAAACCCATCCAATTGATTCAAGTCTTCCACTAGATCTAGTACTTGAACCTTCATTTCCTCTGCATGTGTCAGTTCGTCCTATTTCTTCCTCCCACTCTCCTAACCCTATTCCTATAAGTATCCAGGAGTCTAATCAGATGCAGAAGAAGAGTCGACGGATGAAATAAAGCCTTGGGGGCATGTCTCAAGCCTCTGGACATCATGATGGAGTTAAGCCACTAGCTTTTACTGATCATGTTGGGGGGAAAGAACCAACCTCTGTATATCATGTTGGGAAAAAACCCACCAATGGGTATCACTCAAACTAACAACCTATGGACATCACGTTGGGAAGAAACCCATCAATGGGTATCATTCCGAGCATATTTCATTTTCGGTTTCAAGCTCGTTAAAAAATGAAACCAGCCTCGAGAATAGTTTCATTCTCGGTTTCAATCTCATTAAACATGAAGAAGGCACTTCGAGCATAGTTTATTCTATGTTTCAAGATCGTTAAAAAATGAAGAAAACATCTTATTTTATGCTTACATCACGTTGGGAAGAAACCCGTCAAAGGGTATCATTTCGAGCATAGTTCATTTTTTGTTTCAAGATCATTAAAATATGAAACCAACCCTGAGTAGAGTTTCATTATTTGTTTCAATATTGTTAAAAAATTAAGTAGACACTTTGAGCATAGTTTACTCTCTGTTTCAAGCTTGTTAAAAAATGAAGCAGACATCTTATTGTCTCCTTAATGGTTGCACTTCCTACTGTTTCGCTTCTATTTTTCATATCACTTTCTTATGTTCATTGCAATTATTCTTTACGTTAGTCGTTCACATCATGTTGCTCCCATTTTCCAGTTACCCTCTAGAGAGACACGTTATTGTGAGTGATCCTCTCTCTTCATACCCACTTGCTATGCCCTATCACATTCATTTATTAGGATACATTTCTCCCATTGGAACTTAGTTGTATGTGTTATCGGACAAATTGGTAGGTGAGGACACAAACTGATCTCCCTAGTTTCACCCCAAAACTAGAACAAAACAAGATAGTATACTAAACTTTCATTATATTGTAGTTACCAAATAAGAAGAGGATCCAAAACATACCTTTTAAATGTTGTATACACGACCTTGCCAATGTGATCTGAGCTCTGTCGTAAGGCTTATGGAGAAGTATATTCAAAGAAACACAAGCCAACGAAGACAAGAATAACAGAGTCTATTCAATATGAAACTATGTATGTGATCAAGGAATCATACAATATGGACAAATAATGTTCATATAGGAAAGAAAAGTATATATGTATTAAATAATGTGGAAGAAATATACAACAATATGCCTTGATGTTTTCATGTTCCTTCCAATAGTTCCTTACTTCCCACACACTTATGTTCCAAGGATTTTGAGACTGTAGATCTGACAGTTACTTATAATCACATCTTGACAAGATGAAGCTCAAATCCAACATAGGCCCAAACACTCCATATGAACTAGCTATAGCTGAAGCTAATCCAAACTCTTGGCTAGACTAATATCTCATAAGTTGACCCAAAAAGTTAATCCAAAAAACTAACCAAGCTAACTTTCCCCATGAGAAATCTCCTCCTTTTATAAGATGAAAAGGATAGGGTGAGGAGGTTAGGATTATCCCATGAGATCAAGGGTGTGACTCAGATCCAAACTGATCGGAGGCCACCTCACCCTTGAAGATTCTATTCTAGAAGCATTGAGAAGCTTATTATTTTCTTCGTATGGATGATCATTTCACCCTTAACACTGAGAAAACTGCTACAATGTCAAGGGCCACTGTGGTGCAACCTGTGTCGATCCTATATCATCGCACCCTTAACACTGAGAAAGGTGCAATGATCCTTATTTACAAGGTTTTTTACAAAGGAAAAGGTAATTTCATCTCTCTGGGAAATTTCATCTTCATTCTTCTTCAGGGATTAAGGCAATTTCTCCTTCTAAAGACAAAGGATAGGTGTACATCATTAATGGTCATAGGGGTGACGAAAATAATGTGTAACAGTAAGCCCCCCAAAGTATGAAGTTAGAACAAAGTGATAGATGGAATACTTTGTCAAGTGTGTGTTGGGAACAAGGAACACATCGTTCAGAAACCTGCCAACAAACAAGGAAATACAGTACAATAATTACAAAGGAAAATATAATTTCATCCCTCTGGGAAAGTTCATATTCATTATTCTTCAGGGATTAAGGAAATTTATCCTTCTAAATAAAAAGGATAGGTGTACACCATTAATGTTCATAGCGGCGATGAAAATAATGTGTAACAGTAAGCCCAACAAAGTATGAAGTTAGAACAAAGTGATAGCTTAAATACTTTGTCGAGAGTGTGTTGGGAACAAGGAACATGTTGGTCATAAACCTGCCAACAAACAAGAAAATACAGTACAATAATATATCATCACTGGCGTAGGAATTCCCATACTCATAATACAAGTGACTCAAAGAATAAATACTGACATGAAAAGATCCATGTCAAGTATACAGGTCATGGCCACCAAACATACACTGTGGATCCATGTCGTTATGACTCAAATATGAACATAGCCACCAAAAATACACTGTGGATCTATGTGTTAAAGACTCAAATTTGAACATATCCATGAGACATACACTATGGATCTATGCAACGTTACAATATTAATATACTCCAACGCAACCTGAATCTATCAGAAAATATCCAGGGTCTTTATCCCCACCATTCCATAGTACGAATCTAACCATGCGAATACATTTGTTGAAGTTGAACATGGTAGAAACCACTTGATTATCGGTCATTAGTGTATACCCTTAACAAGTGCGAGGGAAATCACAATTAATGTCAATGACTCCCAAGATACACTAGTATAATCCAATGAGTGTGAATTTGTGAGTTGAATTCGACCACTCAGAAAAATCTCCTGATTAGGGGTCGATAATGAAAACCCACTGTCAAAAGCGAGGAACCTGCCATTGAGGCATGCAAGTTCCAAGGTACCAATTAGTTTCTAAGTCTAATTCCTGGATAATGAGTTAAAGTTGATAGGAAAAGACTCGTCATAGAAGGGCCTTAATGTATCCCTAATCAACGACATGAAACATGTAAAAAGATTTAAATCAGATCAGAGTAACAAGTGATTTGGGACTGACTTAGGGATGGCCGACGCAATAGAAGGCTTTCTAGGTTGAACTTTTCTTTGAACATATTGACAACACGACAACTGTCTTGGAAACACTAACTCAACAACAGGGATCATAGACCAATTTGTAATCTTATAAAGGAGTATGATCAAGAGAAAAGTGGATTTTCCAACATAGACACAAAGCAAGTGAAAGGGTGTCATGTTCAAAAGTGACTCTTCCATAGAATATAGGTTTAGATACATTTCTTTCCCAATTTTTCGCCACCATTTTTGGCGAGTACCTCTTTATTTTTACACAAGATTGAGGAGGATAACATATGCTTTAACTGTAATCTCATCCTTTGGATGAGTCCCTCGGAGTATATTTAATGACCCCTATTAAGGAGTGGTTTTGTCCCATATGGGCCTTTCAATGTTTGTTTTACAAGTCCAAAAAAAGAAAACTCAGTGGTCTTTTCATATTTATGGAGTCTAAAAAGAACTTAAAGAGGATTTCATAAATTCTTCTAATCATGCTTGATTAGAGTGTTCCTTTTTCATAAATTAGTCTAATGAGACCAAAAAAGAGATAAACTACCGCTCAACAAACGTTCTTTCTAATACTTTAAGGAGCATGAAAAGAACAAGATCACTCGACAATATTTTCATGTTTAGAGATTCTGAAAAGAGATGAAAGGGAACTCCAGGGGGTTCCTTTTTCGTATAACCTTTACGAGTCCAAAAAAGTGATAAAAGTATACTCGGTTACATTCTCATTGATTTATGAACACAAGAAAGAACAAATACTAAGCTTGGGATTGTTTTCATTTTTACACAAGCTTAAAACAAAACAAAACTATGTTTGGGATAGATTTTATTTTACACAAGATTAAAACTAAACAAAACTACGCTTGGACCTGGTTTCATTTTTACACAAGCTTGAACCAGAGGAAACTATGCTTGAGGTAGGTGGATTCATTTTTACACAAACTTGAACCAGAGAAAACTATGCTTGAGGTAGGTGGTTTCATTTTTACACAATATTGAACCAGAGAAAATGATGCTTGTGACTTCCCAACACATGGTTCATGGATTCACATGGTTGGTACTTTGTCCCCAGCTTAAGAAGCTAGTGGCTTAATTTCAGCATGAATTCTAGAGCCTATAAGAATTTCCCCCCAAGCTTTGTTTCGTCCAATAGAACAGGTGGATGAAATGAAGCTTCAAATACTATACGTAACAAAGTACTTGACTCAATCAAAGAGGGGGAATATCTATTTATTTTT
This sequence comes from Picea glauca, assembly GCA_000966675.3. Classification (NCBI taxonomy): domain Eukaryota; kingdom Viridiplantae; phylum Streptophyta; class Pinopsida; order Pinales; family Pinaceae; genus Picea; species Picea glauca. Next base: position 49,658 of record JZKD02S0208754.1, read on the forward strand.
TAACGAGCTTGCCACAGAGAAGAAAAACTATGCTCGAGAATCCAGGTTCAATCCCTAGACCTCTGTTTCATTTTTTAACGAGATTGACATGGGAGAATAACTATGCTCATAATCTTTGTTTCATTTGTTAACCAGGTTTCCATAGAGTCGCAAAATTGTCCTTGCAGCAGGTTTCATTTTTTAACAAGATTGAAATCAGAAAAGCATGTTCAAAGATGGTTTCATTTTTTAATGAGTTTGAAATCAGAAAACCATGCCCAAAGTTGGTTTCATTTTTTAATGAGATTGAAATTAGAAAACCATGCTCAAAGCTGGTTTCATTTTTTAATGAGCTTGAAATAAAAAAACCATGCTCAAATCTGGTTTCATTTTTAATGAGCTTGGAATCAGAAAACCATGCTCAAATCTAGTTTCATTTTTAATAAGATTGAAATCAAAAAACCATGCTCAAATATCTCTTCTTGATAATGTCTTCCAAGAGATATTCATTAGACAGAAGAAACACACTCTGGAAGAAACACATGTCGAGGGTCGTGATAGAGGTAAGGAGGTCAGGCTCTAAAATCCATATCGAAGAGATCACCATGTCAACTACCGGATAAAAGTCATAAGAGACTGAGATTATAGTGAGAGGCTCATCTTCATCCTCAACTGAAGGCATGGGAGACAACACCACATAATTGACCTATGGTGGGGGTGATACCGTCTGCATACAAGAACCGTTTAGGGAGGTCATGAGTTGGTAATAAAGTCAAGGATAATGAACGAAAGTTGATCAGTAGTCACAACTCTTCCATCATGAGGGAAATATATCACATGAAAAAGAGTGGACACGATAGCTTTCATGGCATATACATAATCTTTCCCAAGGAGTAAATCGAAATCCAAGGAGTCTTGGACTACCATAACATCAATAAAGACATTTTTCCCTCCCAAATTTGCAGGAAACTAATGAAGGACCCCTAAAGGGTGACTGGTTATTTTGTTAAAATCTAACAGATTCTGGGTAATTGGCACAATTTGAGGACAACCCAAAGCTTTCCAAGCAGTAGAAGACAAAATAATAATGGGCGCACCTTCGTCTATCAACATCTAAGAAACGTCCCAACCACAAACCTGTATTTTAATATTGAAAGTAGTGTGAGAGGGAAGATGAGGTCTAGTTAGCGCACCCCAATCAAAAAGGATGGCCTTAAGACTTGGAGGAGGTTCCACGGGAGAAGGAGGGATGACCCCAAACATGGTAGATTATGTATCAATGATAAAAACGTGTGCAGTATCGGGTTTACTCTCTAGCGGGAGAGTAGGATTGACCAATGATGGGATCAAATCAACCACTTGGGTTTCATTCTCCAAGGGGAGAATGGGGTTGACGGATGGAAATGGATCGACCGCTTGGGTTTCACTCTCTAACGAGAGAGTGGGATCGACCGAGGATGATATCGTATCAACCACTTTGTCAACCGGTTCAACTAAGGACGTGACCAGATTGACTACCTGATCAACTAGACTGACCGCAGAAGGGACCAGATTGATCATTCCATCAACTATAGGTGGGTTAATCCTATGGTAAGAATCCAGAAGTTGAGGCTGGGAAATAGTCATTTCTTCCAGTAATTTTGAGGCTTCATCCATACAAGGTAAAAGGTGAGTTTGATGACTCCCTCCACATAACCTACAAGGGAACTTGACTCTACGTTTCTTCTTCCCAACGGTATCCTGACTAGTTGACGAGAGGTCATCAGCATGTTGTTTAGAGGCTGACGAAATGGGTTGGTTAGGGCGTGTAGACCATGCTTCTATAACCTTGGATATACTAGGTAAATCCTTAAGAATATGGCTACCCTAACAAACCCTCCAAGGGTACTTGGGATTATGGGTTGTTTGGGTGATATTGGCATCATCAACCCTCGCAGCACGATTATCAGTAATTGGTTATTTTCCAACATGTCTTGCAGTGGTTGGAAGTTTTGACCCTTGTTTATTTGTATTCTTCTTAATATTAATTTTTACTTCTTCTTATCCAACAGGTTACTAGCTTCAGGGCTTTCACTAGGCGAAGAAGATGAAATGGAAGAAGACCTTACAAGTGAAGAAGGCGAAGAAGATCTTACTGGTGAAGAAGGTAAAGGATCAACATGAGGATGACGTTATTGGGGGGAAGTTCTTACAACCAAAGCACTTGATGCATCCAGAATTACCGGAGTGGAAATCAACCATATCGGTAACCCAATTGTGAGACCTAGAAGGCTCAAAGTAGCAATGAAAGGAGGTCCAACATTTTTGTAAGAGGGAAAAACAAAAGGCACCCCTAGAAAATGGGTTCCTTCATTGGTCCTTCCGAGTACAGCTTCCATAAATATGGATCCAACCCAAGTCTTATAAGGGAAAACAAACATCACATGCTAAAAATATAGGAAGCGAACAAGTAAACAAAACCTCCTCACAATGAACGCACTAGTTGGTGATGAAATGCAACATCATGGGAATAATGTAAGAAGGGGTTGAGATAGAGCGGGTGGAAAATTTACGTTGACAACCTTCTTAACGGACTTACGCCTTGGTGAAAGCTTCTACACAATAAATGTGGATTTACCCTCCAAGGAAACCGAGTGAGTTTGGCCAACGTTGATTCCAGGTACAATGAAGACTTTCCCCTTCATTGTCACCTCATGTATTAACCCTAAATACAAAGTCCACTAAAGTTACCAAATACGACAATGATTCCTGGGGAAACAGTCGACAGTCCAATATACGTGCAAGGGTAAGGTAACTGAGCCTGAAATCAACTTGAGAAGGCTCGCATAGGGTTGTTTTCTCAAGTGACCCACAATAATATGCGCAACCTCTACACTAGGACCAACAAAGCAGGGTTAGTAACTCTATTGGCCTTAATGTGACCTCGTGATTGACCCTTGTGTGAGAAGGACTTCCCAGCACAAAATGTAATAAGTGGATTTCACCGCTCCCTAACTCAAGATTCTATGTTTGTTTACATTTTTCCCCAGTACAGTCGCCAATTTTGTTATCAGACAAATCGGTAGATGCAGATGAAAACTGATCTCCCTAGTTTCACCCTGAAACTAGAACAAAACAAGACAGTATACTAAAATTTCCTTAGATTCCAGTTACCAAATAAGAAGAGGATCCAAAACATATATTTTAAATGTTGTAGACCTGACCTCGCCAATGTAATCCCAGCTCCATCATAAGTCTTATGGAGAAGTATCTGCAAAGAAACACAATCCAACGAAGACAAGAATAACAGAGTCTATTTGATATGAAACTATGTACATGATCAAGGAATCATATAATATTGACAAGTAACATTCATATAGGAAAGAAATTTGTATATGTATTAAAGAATGTGGAAGAAAGATACAACCAAATGCCTTGATGTTGGCAGGTTCCTTCCAACAGTTCCTTGCTTCCCACACACTTTTTCTCCAAGGATTATGAGACTATAGATATGACAGTTACTTATGATCATAGCTTGACAAGGTGAATCTCAAAGCCAACATAGGCCCAAACACTCCATATGAACTAGATATAGTTGAAGCTAATACAAACTCTTAGCTAGACTAATATCTCATAAGCTGACCCAAAAAGCTATCCAAAAAGATAACCAATCTAACTTTCCCCATGAGAACTCCCCTCCTTTTATAAGTTGAAAAGGATAGGGTGAGGAGCTTAGGATGATCCTATGAGATCAGGGATGTGACTAAGATCTAAACTGATTGGAGGCCACCTCACCCTCGAAGCTTCTATTCTATAAGAATCAAGGGGATTCTCTTTTTCTTCGTATGGACGATCATCGCACCCTTAACACTGAGAAAATTGTGACAATGTTGCAATCCACTGTGGTGAAACCTGCGTCAATCCTAGATCATTGCACCCTTAACACTGAGCAAGGTGTGACGATCCTTCTTTACAAGTTGTTTACAAAGGAAAAGATAATTTCATCTCTCTGGGAAAGTTATGTTGATTATTTTGGTTGGTTTTCATTTATGTCAACCCTTGAAGAAAGTTTGGTAGTGAATTCTGATAGCACAAAGGTTTGAGTAATGGACCCAATTTTGTTTGATGTATAATGGTATGAGTTTTAATATATTTTTAGGTAAGACTATTCTATATGGATAGTACATGTCATTCAATTTCCGGCATTATGTGGAATGTCACATAACTCCTCACGATTAGAGGGTTATGGCCATGTGAAGTTGGAGAACCCTCATGAGTCATCTAGAAGCCCCAAAAGGTCAAAGTAGTCAAAGTGGTTACAAAGAAGAAATTATTTAAATAATAAAGTGAAGTGATGAGTGTATTGTAAGTCAAAGTGGATATAAACTAAATTATTTAAATAATAAAGTTAATGGAGAAATTACTAAGTGGGCAAGTTGTTAGAAGTGGGTTAGCCCTAAAATAAGGAAAGTGGTTTAAGATGGTTAGAAAGTAACCCCTTGAGGAAGCTACATAAAAGTATAAATAAGTGGAAAGGGTCTCTCATTTAATCAAACTTGAGCATATTGAATATCTATAAGTGAATGAGGTAACCAAAGAATATCTAAGGCCAATTTCAGAGGGAAGGTGAAGTAAAGAAGGCCGAAATTCAAGGGAGGATAAATTCTTTTGATGATGTTATCTAAGGTATGTTATTTACAGGTCATCTCACCATTTTCTCAAAAAACAAAATCTAGAATTATTCAGACTGAAAAATCTAAAGGCTGTTGAGGAAACATATCCAAGTAGATGTGATAAAAAATTCATCTTGTGGGTCGTTGTATTTTTGGAGTTGCACTCTGTGGAAAATAGGGTTTGTGGCTAGTCCTGAAACTAGTCTAAAACAGGTGTTTCGGGTAAAAACACCATAACTTCTTCATAACATATCCAAATTCAGTAAGACCAACCGTATTGGTTAGAGTATAGTCTGCAGTATTTTTTGTACCATATTCATATCCATACAACAAACATTTCATGCGGGGCACACTCTACAAGTTCTCTCTCTACAATAAGCCATAATTCAACAAGGTATGTCATTTTTTCTATAACGCCTTTTCTGAGAGGTTCGAAGCAGTGAAACCTAGAGGAATTGCATAAAAGAAACTAAAGAACATTGTGTACTATTTTCATATCTTTATTCATTACAGGTACATAGTTATGATTATTTCAAGTTAGGGTTGTTGACTAATCCAAAATTAGTC